>CM032334.1:15658887-15871387 GCA_019022515.1 Quercus aquifolioides | reverse complement strand
TCAAAGCCTTTTTGTTAAAGACCTCTTTTCTTCTTTTGGACAGGGATCAGAACCCCATTTGCCTTTTATCTTCCTATTTCCATCAACCTGTACATGAAACCTATTCCTCTGCAACACCTTGCATCTAGAAAGGATTTGGGATTCATTTCGGATAACTTATTTCATTAATTTATTTGGCTTAAAAATTAAGCAAAATATAATTGTTTTTAAGACTACTCATTGTCATTGCCCTGTTACTGCCGTTTGATGCCAACATAACATCAACCATGCCATAAGTTTTGCGCAGAAACAATTAAAACAGTATGTTCTAGGACAGTCATTTGCAATTTAGTAGGCGTAGCAAGTACCTTCAAGCAAATAGACAAGTTATGGATATGGATGATTAAATCTGTTAGGTTCTAAAGGTTTAGGAATTTATGTATTTAGAACTCTAATTTGTAATATTGGCAAACCATGATCAAAACAACATGTTTAGACTTGTTAAAGTATGCTCAAAGTTGATTAATTATTGTAAAGTTGGAATCGAGAGACTGTAGATGCATTGGGGCATTTCGGTCTGGCTCGATTGATCGAAGAATAGATTCGATCGATCGAAAATCGATCAGATTGCGTTTTTCTGCAGTTTTCCAACTCAGCCCTAACTCTTTAAAACGTTTAGGGTTTTTATGTTTTTGCCCTAGGTATATAAGGCAAAACCCTAGCCACGTTGTTAGAGTTGCTTCAGTTGTATTGTTGCTCATACATTGCTGTTTTGTGTAAATCTCTTGTGAGATCTAGAGGAGCTTTCCTTTACACAAAGCTTAGGGTTTTCTAGATGGAGATTACTTCAACATCTTGATGATCAACTTGGTTGCTGCCTTTGAAGCTTAAAGAATATCAAGCGTGGGTGCTTGTAGCTGATTGAAGAATTCAAGAAAGAAGGAGTCCATGGATTCGGAGCTTGTACGGGGTCGTGT
Source organism: Quercus aquifolioides (assembly GCA_019022515.1). Taxonomy (NCBI): domain Eukaryota; kingdom Viridiplantae; phylum Streptophyta; class Magnoliopsida; order Fagales; family Fagaceae; genus Quercus; species Quercus aquifolioides. Next base: position 15,870,431 of record CM032334.1, on the reverse strand, counting down.
CAGTAAGTTCTACTAGTAGGTAGCATTAGGAAGTCGAGCGGGGAGCTTGTAAGTCCTTTTGTATGAACTTCAATTCTTTCATAGTGAATTCAGTTTTGCCTTGAGGATCGGTGGGTAAAATCCTCCCCAGGTTTTTTACTGGTTTGGTTTTCCTGGGTGATCATATCGTGTGTTATTTATTATTCCGCTGCTATATATTTTCTTGATATGATTGTTTGATTGTTTTAACCTAGAATTGCTTAATTTGACTAAGTAACAACTTGGCTAATTAACTAGGCTACTCAATCTGGTTGTGTGTTAAGGGGTCTAAAACCGTTCAAGTGGTATCAGAGCGGGTAGCTCTTTTTGTCTGAGATTTTTGATCTCTGAGCTGATCCTTGACCCCTGTTGTCATGGAGCATGGACACTCTCTTTTTGTTCCTCCTCACTTTGATGGGAACAACTATGCTTATTGGAAAGTAAGGATGAAAGCATTCCTGAAATCAATTGATGAGAGGGTTTGGAATTCCGTTGAATACGGATGGCAGAAGCCCACTACTCCTGTGAGTGAGTGGCAAACTTCTGAAAAAGAAGCAGCAGGCTTCAATAGCAAAGCTATGAATGACATCTTCAATGCTGTTTCAATGGAGGAATTTAAGAGGATCTCAAATGTTGAGGTTGCTCATACTGCTTGGAAAATCCTCCAAACTGTGCATGAAGGCACAAAGGCAGTTAAGATAAACAAACTGCAGCAATTAACTTCTAGGTTTGAGAGCATTAGGATGTCTTATGATGAATCATTTGATGAATTTTATGCCAAACTGAATGATATTGTTAATTCTGCTTTTAATTTGGGTGAAATCTATGATCAACCTAAAATTGTTAGGAAGATACTTAGATCGTTAACTGAAGACTTTAGACCCAAAGTGGCTGCCATTACTGAGAGTAAGGATGTGGACTCCATCCCTGTTGATGAGCTTGTAGGATCTTTTTAGTCCTATGAGTCTGACTTACCCAAAACAAACAAATCCAAATCAATGGCTCTTAAGTCTATTGATGATGTTGAGGCTGGTGGATTTGATGATGAGCTCTCTGCTACAGAGATAGCTTACCTTGCCAAGAATTTTAGAAATTTTCTGAGAAATACAAATAGAAGGGCAAGAGGTACAAACACTGTTGAACCTAGAAACTTTAGGAAGAATGATCCCACTAAGGTTAATAACTTTGAAAAACCTAGAGAAAGAGTAGGTCAATCTTCAAACAATTCTTTGGGTGCTCAGTGTTTTGGTTGTCAAGGGTATGGTCATGTTAAATCTGAATGTCCTACATTCTTGAAAAATAAGGGTAAAGCTATGGCTGTAACCCTCAGTGATAATGAGGTTTCTGATGATGAGTCTGAATGTGACGAGAATGGAAACTTCATTGCTTTCACTGCTACTGCAGTAGTCAATGAAAGCATATCTGTTGAGGAGAACCCTTCTGATGGGGAACTCTCTGAGGATGCAGATCTTCAAGAGGCCTATAATAAACTTTGCAAAGTTGCTGCAAAGGATGCTATGAATGTTGAACTTGGCCTGAAGAAAATTGATTCTCTTGAGCTTGAAAAGAAAAATTTGCTTGTTAAATTATTTGATGCTAATGATCTTTTGAACCATGTGAAATCTGAGAACATGCTTTTACTTGATAAAGTTAAAACTTTAGAACATGATTTATCTGTTGCTAGAACTGCTAGTTCTAAACTTGATCACATGCTGAATGTTCAAAAGTATCCTTCTGATAAATCTGGGATAGGATATGTTGAAAGCATCTCTGTGTCTACTCCACATACCACGAACTTTGTTCCTGCTTCTTCTTTTGAACCTTCCGTGAGTGAGGTTGTGAGTGAAACTGTCAAACCACCTGTGAGTGAGGTAGTCAAACCTGTAGAAGTTTCACCTCCTAAGAAGATTAGGGTTGATTTGAGAGAAACTAAACCTACCCTCTCTAAGGACAAGATGCATGGTAAACCTGTTTGGGTTTGTCATTATTGTGGAAAGTCTGGACACATTCGTCCTAACTGTTACAAGCTTCAAGCTGCTAAGAGAGCAACTAAACCAAAGGTGCCTGTGCCTCAAGCACAAGATCCAATGGCACTTATTGGTGAATTGGTAAAGGTATTGAACCTTTATTCCAAACCTGGAGTTGGAAATCACTCGAATGTGAATAAGAACTCCAATGCTCGTGGTGCATCTAAAAGGTTTTGGATGCAAAAGACTCGACCTAATTGAGTCTTTCTGACATGGTCCTTGTGCTTCATTGCTCATTCCTTTGTGACCATTGTTCTTTGGTTTTCTGTGTTTCTTTTGTTTTGTTTCTAGGGTTTGCATTGCATTACATTCATGCATTTCATTCTAGGATTTATTTGTTTTCCCTTAATAAAAAATAAAATAAAAAAAAAAAAAAAAGAGAAAAGGAGAAAGCAAAAATTTTTTGACATTATGTTTCTTGGTTTTTGAAAACAAGGTTGGTCAATTTATTTACACATATCATGTCTTATGTACCTTGTTTAGCTTTGATGAGCTTATTTATTGCACTTGACTAGTTGAAGCTTTGTAGTGCATGTTGTGTGGAAAAGATGTTTATGGTGTTTATCATTTTTTCTTAATCTTGAAGTCACATGTTATTTGACTGTCGGACTTGGTCCTTTTGAGAAAGGCATAAATAACCATCTCACCATTGTTCACTAGTCAATCATGAACACCTTAGTGCATATCATAAGATTTTGTGCTCGAGAAAGTGTAGCACATGCACAAAAAGAACATAAGGTGATGCCTCGGTGTAATTGCTTAATGCTTAAAATTGGTGTGTACTATTAGGCTTGATGCCATCTCACATAATTACAATTGGTGTGTACCATTAGGCTTGATGCCATTTCACATAATATATTTCACATTATAATGGGGCAAAATACAAGAAACTTACATGATTGCAAGCTTTTGTTCTAGGAGATGTGGGAGTTATAGGATGTAACTCTTTAGGTGATAGTCTCTTTTGAATTTTATGTGATGGATTGTGTAGACTTTGTGATTGATTGCTATTCACATATCACCTCACATGTTTCTCAAAGTTTTTGCTAGTTGCACACACTATACACGTTACTCTTTGCTAAACTTTGTACATGTTATTGTGTGTGTTTTTGGTCTGACCAACCAAGTTTGAAAATACTTTGAGAATTATGCAAAACATTTTTTTTTGCTTAAGAATTTGAAAGGAAGAATGGCTGAAATTATCTTTGAAGAAACTGGGATTAAAATTTGGGTTTTTGAAAAAGCATTCCATCTCATACTCATGCATTTTGTTTCTGTAATTTAATGCTTTGAGGAGTTATTTTCAATATATGGTTTGTGTTTTTCAAAACTATGATTTTTCTCAAAAAAAATTTTGTGAGCCTCTGCCCATTTCGATCGATCCAGTCTGATTTTCGATTAATCGAAAAAGTTCTCTTATTTGTTTCAAAATGACTGTTTGATTCGATCGATCGAATGTATTTTTCGATCAATTGAAAGTTGCGAATCAGGTTTTTAAAAAACACTGTTCTTGACTTTTTCAAACACTTTTTCAAAAAGTTTTTCAAAGTCTTTTCTCTCTCTCCGACTTGGCAAGCTCAACTATTCCAATTTTTTGTCGTTTTCCTCCGGATTTTTTGCAAGAAATCTCTTTCCTCAAGCCGGTATGTCTATCTTACCCCTCATTTTTGAGTTTATTTACATATTTCATGCATTTTTCATGTATTTATGCTCAAAATTTTGGACCCTTTTCTTTTTGGGTTTGTTGTTGATTTAGGCCCAATTTTGTGTAATTGATCAATGGGTTTTTGTGGGGACACACTATAAACATGTTCTTAATGGTTTAATTTGATCAATTTTGGATTTTGTGAAAAATTTAAAATTCTAGGGTTTTTAATTGATCCAATTTGGGGATTTTGTTCAATTAAGGTTTAATTGATGAAATTGGCTTGTTGTATTGATGAAATTGGTTATTCTAATATGTTTTCAACCTTGTGTAATGATCAATTCATCAAATTAGTTGCAAAATTTTTCAAGTGGTTTTCAAATTTTTAGGGTTTTTGTTAGAAACTCTATGTTCGAGCCAATTTTGTGTAATTGAACTTAAGTTGAACTGTGTTTACTGCATTAGTTCATGCATCACAACATTGTTATTGTTCATGCATCATATAGATTTTTGTTCTATATTTTTTTTGTACTAATTTGCAGTCTGCCCTTGGTTTTGTTTTCTTTTGTTCTTTTGATTTTCACTTTGTGTCTCTGTCCTTTCCTTAGCACTATGCCTAGGAAGACTAGAGCCCGTAGGATTGTTTCCTCACCTTCTCTTTCACCCCCTCCCTCCTTTGACCGTGAGAAGTTTTCGAGTGAGAAAAACCAAGAGAATTATGAGAAGCTAAACGTTAGGAGAAAGATTTGGGCTGAGCGTTCTGTTCACTTAGATGAACTTGATCCTGCCATTAGGGCAAACTTTGAGCATAGGGGCTGGTTACCCTTGGTGGATATTTCTGATCCTCCTCCACCTTCTGCCTTGATTAGAGAGTTCTACTCGAATATCTCTATTCGCATCTATGATTCCAACACTTTAGTCAAGAGTTGGATACGAGGCGTAGAGTACTCCATTACTCCCAAGATAGTGGCTGATGCTCTAGGGGTACCTTTGGTCCAGAATCCTGTCTATCCTTATGATGTGTCTCCCGAGATTAGTGATGTCTTGTCTTACATCACTGGGATTACTGTCCAGTGGGGTTCTGATCCTCGGATCACTTCTGTTGAGCTCTCCGGTTGCACTATTTGTTCTTTAGGATAGCCTGTCATTCTATCTGGCCCATCTCTCATGTTCACATCATTCCTCTTGAGAGGTGTGTATTTTTGTACGCTCTGGTTACTGATGCTCCTATTAGTTTTCCTCATCTTTTTCTTAGGAGTTCATCTTCTGCTCATGCTTTTGTTCATCCTATTTTCATTCATAGGATTCTCCTTTATCTTGATCTTGGTGGCTTCCCTTCCTCTGAGCTTGTTCATGTGATAGCTCCCATGCGTCTTTTCTTAGACAAAGGGCTGCTCATCTTCGAGTTGGCTCTAAACACCTTAGGTCTGAGCCGTCTAGTAGCGCACCTCCTCCTTCTTCTTCTACAGGTCTTACTGGTGAGGATGTTCCTGATCCAGTTGGTGATGATGCTGCTGCTGCTGATATTCCTCCACCTCCTTCGACCGACTTTGATGTTCGTCGTACCCTGGAGACTGTCATGACCGTTCAGGCGGCTCATGGTCAGATTTTGGTGGATGTGCTTGATGAGATTCGTGCTCTACGAGCCGACTTTGCGCGTCTTCATTCACCCTCACCACCTCCTTTTGATGGCGACTTGTGATTGCCCTTTGGCATTCCGTCACAAAAAAGGGGGAGTGGAGTTTTTTTTTTGACTTGTAGAGGAGTTTTTGTAGTTAGGGGGAGACTTTTTGTTACTTTTTGTTGTTGAGGAGCTTGTGGAGTTTTTAGATTGTATCTAGGTGCTTCACTTTGTATATCATTTTTGGGAATATTCATGTTAGGGGGAGTAACATTGATTGATATACATGTTATATTCATTGATTCTTGTTGCTTTGTGATTCATTACTTATTGACTTATATTTATGAGTTGTTCATTCATATATGTCTTTATTTTGTGTTGTGTGAATCTTACAAGAATGTTATACCTGTTGTTTTACTCTTTTCTATCACACATGCGTTTATGCGTTTGTTGAGTATTTCAGGAATATACAGGTTGATTCAACAAAGCTGTTGTCTACACTTGCAACCGATGGATAGTAGTTAGGTTTGAATTTGAGTTTATGAGCATTATTTTTGTAAAGGGCTTTTTACTTGTAAACTTTGAGCTTTTAATTAGGGTTTTGTCACGGATTGCCAAAGGGGGAGTTTGTTAGATTCTAAAGGTTTAGGAATTTATGTATTTAGAACTCTAATTTTAATATTGGCAAACCATGATCAAAACAACATGTTTAGACTTGTTAAAGTATGCTCAAAGTTGATTAATTATTGTAAAGTTGGAATCGAGAGACTGTAGATGCATTGGGGCATTTCGGTCTGGCTCGATCGATCGAAGAATAGATTCGATCGATCGAAAATCGATCAGATTGCGTTTTTCTGCAGTTTTCCAACTCAGCCCTAACTCTTTAAAACGTTTAGGGTTTTTATGTTTTTGCCCTAGGTATATAAGGCAAAACTCTAGCCACGTTTTTAGAGTTGCTTCAGTTGTATTGTTGCTCATACATTGCTGTTTTGTGTAAATCTCTTGTGAGATCTAGAGGAGCTTTCCTTTACACAAAGCTTAGGGTTTTCTAGATGGAGATTACTTCAACATCTTGATGATCAACTTGGTTGCTGCCTTTGAAGCTTAAAGAATATCAAGCGTGGGTGCTTGTAGCTGATTGAAGAATTCAAGAAAGAAGGAGTCTGTGGATTCGGAGCTTGCACGGGGTCGTGTCAGTAAGTTCTATTGGTAGGTAGCATTAGGAAGTCGAGCGGGGAGCTTGTAAGTCCTTTTGTATGAACTTCAATTCTTTCATAGTGAATTCAGTTTTGCCTTGAGGATCGGTGGGTAAAATCCTCCCCAGGTTTTTTACCGGTTTGGTTTTCTTGGGTGATCATATCGTGTGTTATTTATTATTCCGCTGCTATATATTTTCTTGATATGATTGTTTGATTGTTTTAACCTAGAATTTCTTAATTTGACTAAGTAACAACTTGGCTAATTAACTAGGCTACTCAATCTGGTTGTGTGTTAAGGGGTCTAAAACCGTTCAAAATCCAATGGATAACAGGTACCCAGCCCAACTCCAAACTTACGGATATAACCTGATTTGTCATTGGTAAAGTGAATCGGGTTGGGTTTGGGCAAAAACCTGAATTTTTGGTTTGGGTAGCATTACCCGAATCTGACCCGTAAACAAAAAAAAAAAAAAAAAAAAAAAAACTCCTTAATGAGATTCAAATTGGTTAGTATGTCTGTATTGTCACTGTTGATATAAAAACGTAGTGCTAAAGCTGTATTTGCACATTTTAGGTATGTACATGTTCATATTTTCTTAGTGAGTAATTACTAATTATCCATCCAACAAAAAAATTTTAGTGCGTAAAAGTCAAATTGCAAAAGTATTAGAGTTTTTAGACATCTTGTTTGATTTTGCGGCAAAATTAATTAACTTCAAAGAATTAATCAGTTAGGAATTCAAATTAATTTCCAGGTTAATTGCCACAAATTAAATATGTCACTAATAAAGCAATAAAATAATAAATACAACATAAATAACAGAAAACAATATCTAATTCCTGCTGCCTGCATTGTTTTTTGTTTTGAATTATGATTGTTTTGTGTTTTTTATTTTATTAAAAAAAAAAACAAATCAATTTACTAATGAATTGTTGTTATGTATTTTGTACCCTCTATTCTTACTCTAAAATGGGGTTTTCCAGGGAACGCACAATCATACAAGAGAAAGTGGAGGATGTGCATGTTATTTTGCAAACAGAGAATTAGAAGACAATTTTGCTTTATGAATATCTCAGTTGGGTGCCAAGCCAACTTTTGTGGACTGCCACTGAAACACCAATCCTTGGTTGAATATGCATGAACTGTTAATCTCTCACCCGGTATGCTTGAATTGATGGTGGAAATGCATCTGTGCTGGTTGTTGTGATTTGAGGCATATGCTTGTATATTGCACAGATGCAACTAAAATGATGATGTAAGATCTTTCAGTTCGTGTAGTCATTTACTTTGTTTAAACCATCTCTCTGTATGTGAATATTGAAGTTATGATGAATCTGTGATGTTTATGTTATACTTAAAAAGGTTGTTGAGCAATGTACTATGCTTCAAATGATCCATGGTTAAGTCACTCATATGTAGCAGTGGTAAAATGGAAGATGTGTATTAGTTGTATCTTGCTTGCATGATTGTAGGTTTAAAATATTACTTGTATTTGTGGGTTATTTGGGTGTGACTTTAAAGGATGAACATGTGAATGCTTCTTTGTCTTGAGTCTAAAGGCAATTAGGAAAAAAGTCTTTGGATGACAATTACATAGTAGTTGGATGTTTAAGAAGGAAGAGGGACAGGCTGTTAGGTAAGATGAGAACTAATTTCTTAGTTCACTCTCCACAAAGTGCAGATGTGTTTCTCTTCCTCATCATTTAAATTTGTTAGCATGATTTCCAATTTGATGATGATGATTTCTGATGAGTACTATTTGTCATAAATTAACCTTCCATCTTAGCTAATATCTGTATGTGCACGGGTCATTATCAAGGTAGGCTAATGAACACTAAGAGTGGTGATTTTATTACTGGTTTGATTTCTAACTTTCATCGATTACAAGGCAATATATAGGCGTGTAGTGAGTGTCATGGAAAGTGTAATGATTCTAGTTAAACGAACTAGAAACCATTGGCTTCCATAAGCTATAATAAGCACAACTAATGGTAGTCACATCCATGCCCTACCACTCTTTGAGCTAGATCCATTTAAAAAGAAGAAGAAATTTTAGTAAAATCTAAACCATTCATTTAGCTATAAATGGTTAGAATTTTAAGAACCCTATTGGGTTGTTCTACATATTCTATATAGAATCATTATTCAAAAAATGGACATGTTTATGGCTTTTAAAAAATGTATTAAATTTGGCATAAAAATGGAAATGAAAACTCATAAATTGGAATCTGTTTGTGTACATCATTGATTTAAATGAAATATTGATACTAAAAGAAAGACTATATAAGTTATTTTCCCCTTCTTTTTGCGGTTTTCTAATTTAATAGAATATTTATGTATTTCAGTATATTTTTGTAAGATATTGTTCTATCCAACTAGTTTAGGATATGGATAAGTGAATTAAATTATTGAGTCTATAATTTTTCGCCACACTTTAAAGCAAAATAATACAAATATCTATATTATTTATTTTCCAATTTTATTCTAATTCAAAGTTATGTAAACATTTTTTAATTGAAGATCATGCTACGTGTGTGTGGGTGTATGCCACATGCATGTTTAACTCCAACATATATTTCGATAATTAAGGTCTAATCATCAAAATTATAGAAAAATAATGAGTGGTTAAAAATTCAAGAATACAATATATATATATATATACTGTAGGGACTGGGTTTGAGCACTTCTGCTTTTGGATAAGTGGGCTCAGACCTAAATAGCCCAATACAATGAATTTGTAGAGAATGAGTTCAAGAACTAGGCCTTAATAAGGATTACAATAACTAAACATGGCTACGAGTGGGTTAAATAACAAGGAAATAGATTCAAAGTGTAAAATTCCATCCTCAGCAATCTCCTGAGGAGCTTATAGTTCTTATTATTTTCTCAAGTGCTGGGTTACAAAGGTTTCCAAGGTGATACGAATTGCTACAATGTTTTTTCCTCTCCCCCTCACTCTGGGGGATTTCTTCCATTATATACTCCCTCTTAGTTGATCTTGGCCCCCCATCTGTTGATCGTGCAGGTCACTACTTGAGTGCTTGTCCCATCAACCACCTTTTTCAGCTTTCTACGAGCTGCAGCAACCTAGACAACTCTGTTCAGGGGTCATTTTCTCATTAATGCGGCCAAAGTGTTAGTTGTGGGCATTTAATGTGAAGGTGATAGTCCCTCCTTGAATTGCTCCTCCACTATGCTTCCATGGCTGACCCATTGTACTTGTCTCTTTCTTGGGACGCTTAAGGAGGCTGCCTTTGGTGGAGTGCTGCTCTTCCCTTCTATGGTCTCGGATGGCCGATGACAAGATCGTCCTCGGCGATGTTTCTTGGCAACTTGGGTTTTCTACGCTCATCCTCGGACGATTCTTCATCCTCAGCGTGGGCTTTGGACTTAATATAAAGTGGGCTGGAGTTGCCAGATTCTTAGGCCCCACATATACATATATGTATATATATATATATATATATATATATAATTTTTAATATAAAAAATAAGAGATGGAATTGAAAAAAAAAAAAAATTCTGATCATTATTGTGTCAATTATAATAATAAAACTAGGCATAATAAGATACTATAATATTATTGATAAAAGAATTACAATTCAATCAAATTGAATCATTTTTGTGTAAGTATTTTAAGAGAACGTTTAAATTAAGACATGTATTATACCTTTAAATATGAAAAAAAGAAAAGAAATCAACAGGGGTTTTCAATGTATATTAGCTTCGTGTGTGTCTATATATATATATATAAAGCTTACTTTGTTATCCATACTCATCTCCTTTAAAGTCTAAACATTTGTTGTGCGTATTGGGTGAAATAAATCTATTTACACAAGGTTAAAGAAGAGAGAGAGAAGATAATATGACACAAGAAATTTACGTGGTTCGGCAATATGCCTACGTCCATGGGAGGCGACAGAATAATTTTCACTATAACTTTGGAGATTACAACAATGACTTGAAAACACTCTCACACAAACCCAAACCCCAAATACACCCTTGGTTCTCTCACAAACAAATAGAGAACACCCTATTGTATTTAGGCAAATTGCAAGACATTAACTTCCTACCTCTGGTGCACACACACAGAAGAAGTTATTTTGCTATCTCCCTAGCTCACCCTTGCATGCTCTCATTTGCTCCACACATATTGTATTTATAGCCAATGTTCAGCCGAAATTCACCAATGTGAAACACCAATATTTGTTTAAGGAATTCAACAATAGTGGCTAAGCATTTATTGCCAAAGAATTCTTACATTTCGGCTATGCATGAATGTAGTTCAAGTTGGTTTTGTTCTTGCCATTTCTTGATGATTCATGAATGCAAGAAGTCATATGTTTTGGCCAAAAGGTGAAGTTTGTAGAACATGCAAGACTTCTATCAAAGAATTCAATAAATTCGGCCATGGCTTGACATGCAACAATTTCATGCAACTTCTTGCAACTTCTTGATGAATCCTTGGCTTATGTCAAGCCACCAATTTTGACAATTCAAGCAATTCTAACAAATCTCCACCTTGGCTTGAATTGTATCAAGCTCCACAAACTAAACTCTTCAATCGCCTCTACCTTAGCCCTTACGGGCTATCACATGCTACAAACACTGATCAAGTCCAAGCAGTGCTTGAACTTGCTCGTAAGTACCGGCTTTGTCAACATATCAGTTGCATTCTCTGAAGTGTCAATCTTCTCAAGAATAATTTCTCCTGTAGTAGTCAACTCCCTTATCTTATGGAATCTCACATCAATATGCTTTGTCCTAGCATGATAAACCTGATGCTTTGCCAAGTAAATGGCACTTTGACTGTCACAATGCAACTGAACTCCTCCTTGGTTCAAACCAAGCTCTTTGACTAGCCCTTTCAACCACAGTGCTTCCTTTGCAGCTTCAGCTATCGCCATGTACTCAGCTTCTGTAGTAGACACGGCTACTAGGGATTGTAGCGTAGATCTCCAACAAACAGGCCCTCCTGACAGTGTGAACACGTAACTTGTTGTAGACCTTCTGTCATCTATATTGCCTGCATAGTCTGAATCCACATACCCTACCACTGAATTATCACCATGTCGCCTCGCAAGCAGGATCCCATATCTTGCAGTTCCATTTAGGTATCTAAATATCCACTTCACTGCATTCCAGTGCTCTCTACCTGGGTTTGCCATGTACTTACTGACAGTACTAACTGCATGAGCCAAATCTGGCCTGGTGCAAGCCATCGCGTACATCAAACACCCAACTGCACTTGCATATGGAACCTTTGACATGTCTTCAATTTCTTTTTCATTCTTCAGGCACTGACTACCAGATAATTTTAAGTGATTCGCCAATGGGGTGCTTACAGGATTAGCATCTTGCATGTTGAATTTTTCAAGAACTTTTCTGATATAGTTCTTCTGAGATATCCACAGCTTTCTTGAATCTCTATCCCTGCGAACCTCCATACCCAAAATTTTCTTAGCAGTACCCAAGTCTTTCATGTCAAACTCTTTGCGCAACAAAGCTTTTAACTTATCAACCTCACACATGCTCTTTGCAGCAATTAACATGTCATCAACATACAGTAACAAGAAAATATGAGAACCATCATCAAGCATCTTAACATATACGCAACAATTATACTCACAACGGGTATAACCAATCTGGATCATATAGGAATCAAACCTCTTGTACCATTGTTTGGGAGATTGTTTAAGCCCATAGAGTGACTTCTTCAATCTGCAGACAAGATTCTCCATACCAGGTTTCTTGAACCCCTCTGGTTGTTCCATGAAGATTTCTTCCTCCAAATTCCTATGAAGGAATGCTGTCTTCACATCCAGTTGCTCTAATTTCAGATCCTGATGTGCTACTAAGGCCAGCACTACCCTGATTGAAGTATGCCTGACCACAGGTGAGAAAACCTCATCGTAGTCAATCCCATGTCTTTATGAATATCCCTTTGCTACCAATCTTGCTTTGAACCGTTCTCCTTCCTTTTCTGATACTGCTTCCTTCTTTCTGAACACCCACTTGCAACCTATCGGTTTCTTTCCCTTTGGAAGTTCTGACAACTCCCAAGTCTTGTTCTTATTCAAGGACTCCATCTCCTCCACCATAGCTTCCATCCACTTGTCCCTTTCAGAGCTATCAATTGCTTCCTGAAAAGTGGAAGGATCCCCGTTACTGATTACTAAACAATAAGAAGCAAGATCCTCGAAACCATACCTGACTGGTGGTCTTATGTTGCGTTTGGGCCATTCTTATATCATGTTGTGATCTTCTTGATCACTATTGTGGGGTTCCTTCTCTAGCTAAGACTCCACTTCATCTAGCTCCACCTGCACCACTGATCTATTGCTGTCACTACTGCTTCCCTTTTCTTGAGACTTTTCTTCCTTTCTGAAATCTTTTATCATGGACTTCTCATCAAACACCACATCCCTGCTAATCACCACCTTTTGAGCCACTGGATCCCAAAGCTTGTACCCTTTTACTCCTTTCTCGAACCCGAGAAAAATACACTTTTTGGATTTTGAATCAAGCTTTGACCTTTCTTCGATAGGAATATGAACATAGGCTGGACACCTGAATATCCTCATCAACGAGTAATCAACTTCTTTCCCTGTCCATACCTCTTCAGCAACTTTCCCATCAAGCGCAGCTCTAGGTGATCGGTTAAGAATGTAACAAGCCATGTTCACTGCTTCAGCCCAGAAGACTTTAGGAAGCCCAGCATTCAGTCTTATGCATCTAGCTATTTCACCAATTGTCCGGTTAAGTCTCTCAGCCATCCCATTCTGTTGAGGTGTCCTTCGTACTGTAAAGTACCTCTTGATACCATGCTCTTCACAAAACTTCAAGAACTCCCCATCCTTGTACTTAGTGCCATTATCAGATCTTAGGCACTTGATCTTCCTTCTAGTCTGGTTTTCCACTTTGGCTTTCCACTTCTTGAACTTTGCAAACGCCTCGGACTTGTTCTTCAAGAAGTAAACCCAAACCTTTCTGGAATAATCATCAATGAAACTCATAAAATACCGAGCTCCACCTTTAGAAACCACTTGCACCGGCCCCCAAATATCAAAGTGTACATAATCCAATATACCCTCTGTCTTATGCGTGGCTGTTTTGAATCGCATCCTACACTGCTTTCCCATGACACAGTATTTGCAGAAATCTAACTTACATGACTTAACTCTAGCCAACATATTTCTCTTCTGCAATTCCCTCATACCACGCTCACTTATATGCCCTAGTCGCATATGCCACAAGAGTGTATCATCCTGCTCAAATTCAGTCACTGCAGCAGCTCCACCTACAATGGTATTGCCGAGTAGCTTATAGATATTACCTTCTACTTTCTGCCCCTTCATCACAACCATAGCGCCCTTTGACACCTTCATTAACCCATTCTCAGACTTATAGCAATAGCCATTAGAATTTAAGGTTCCCAATGAAATTAAATTCTTTTTCAACTCTGGAACATGTCGTACCTCTCCTAATGTCCTCACCACATTATCGAACATCTTTATCTTAATTGTTCCTATTCCAAAAACTTTGCAAGTAGCATCGTTGCCCATTAGAACAAAACCACAATTAACCGACTTGTAAGTGTCGAACCAATCTCTGTAAGGAGTCACGTGGAAAGAACATGTTGAATCCAGAACCCAAGAATCGATTAGCCTGTTGGCACTGGATGAAACATAAAGCATATCTCCATCTGAATCTGAATCTGCTGCCACAATGTTTGCAAATCTTGATGACCCTTCCTTGTCTTTGTCCTTGCCTCTTTTCCACTCTGGACAATCTCGCTTAAAATGCCTCTTCTTTTGGCATTTATAGCACTTCACCGTCTTGCCTTTGGATTTGGATCTGCTATGTCCCCTAGCAGAACTGTGATCTCTATCTTTCTTCCTTCCACAATCTTGATTACCCTTTACCATAAGCCCTTCACCAAAACTTTCTCCCAAATTCTGCTTCTGTTGGTAGTAATCCAACATGGCTCCTAAGATCTCTTCAAATTCCAGAATCTCTTTCCCCCAAAGCAGGGTTGTAACCAAGTGTTCATAGGATGCCGGGAGGGAGGACAGAAGCATCATCGCCTTGTTTTCATCATCGAATTTCATATCGATCCGCAACAAGTCACTGATGATTTTATTGAACTTGTGGACGTGTTGAGCCAAATCCGCATCCTCTGCCATCTTAAGCTCATACAGTTTTCGCTTAAGATTAAGTTTATTTGTGAGGGATTTGGACATATACCGGCTTTCCAACTTCAACCATATAGCCGCAGTAGACACGTCATCCAAGACATCGTACATAAGCTCGTCCGCCAGACATAGTCGAATTGTACTGACCGCCTTCATATCGAGTTCTTCCCATTCGTCATCCGTCATTGTCTCTGGTTTCTTTGCTCTCCCGTACAAAACCTTCACCAAAGCTTGTTGTACCAACAAATCCTTCACCCTTCTTTGCCATAACCCGAAGTTACCAGTTCCGTCGAACTTAACTACGTCTACCTTGGCAATAGAAGCGTTGATCTCCATTGAATAAATCAACCTGGAGCTCTGATACCAGTTGTTGTGCGTATTGGGTGAAATAAATCTATTTACACAAGGTTAAAGTAGAGAGAGAGAAGATAATATGACACAAGAAATTTACGTGGTTCGGCAATATGCCTACGTCCACGGGAGGCGACAGAATAATTTTCACTATAACTTTGGAGATTACAACAATGACTTGTAAACACTCTCACACAAACCCAAATCCCAAATACACCCTTGGTTCTCTCACAAACAAATAGAGAACACCCTATTGTATTTAGGCAAATTGCAAGACCCTAACTTCTTACCTTTGGTGCATACACACAGAAGAAGTTATTTTGCTATCTCCCTGGCTCACCCTTGCATGCTCTCATTTGCTCCACACATATTGTATTTATAGCCAATGTTCAGCCGAAACTCACCAATGTGAAACACCAATATTTGTTTGAGGAATTCAACAATAGTGGCTAAGCATTTATTGCCAAAGAATTCTTACATTTCGGCTATGCATGAATGTAGTTCAAGTTGGTTTTGTTCTTGCCATTTCTTGATGATTCATGAATGCAAGAAGTCATATGTTTCAGCCAAAAGGTGAAGTTTGTAGAACATGCAAGACTTCTATCAAAGAAGTCAATAAATTCGGCCATGGCTTGACATGCAACAATTTCATGCAACTTCTTGCAACTTCTTGATGAATCCTTGGCTTATGTCAAGCCACCAATTTTGACAATTCAAGCCATTCTATTTGACAATTCAAGCCATTCTAACAACATTGATGTCCATTTCAAACAATCAGCTGGACCAACATGTTAAAGAGAGACATGCATGATTGTAGGCACCTTTTAGGTAAAATTCAATATAATTTCTGTTGTGGTCTCGGGCGTTCATCTCTTGTGAAGGCATTATGTGCATAGTGGACTTGGACCATGTGTTCTTTGTGGACTTCCCAGTTCCCTCCCTGTAACTAATATTGTCAGTTGATTTGGCTGGGATAAATTTAATATATCCATGCGGCTGACCATTCATTATCTTAATCTTTTTAGTTAGATTGTATCCTACGTTTTTAAAATATTTCCTTTTAAGGCGCATCCTCCACTAGGTCATCAACGAATCGAGATAAAAAAGTAGCGCTTCTAAAAAATAATAAGGTTAACTAGAAAATGTGATAAATGAAACAATTAGCAGGTTTGTTATGATGCATCGCAAAATAGTAAGACATGCTCCCAAGATAGCCACATGCAAGTCAAACAGCTGGAAAACGATGACACTTCTAGTTAAACCACACGCATGAAACTAGTTACTTGGCATATATACATATCTTATTGAATACCACAACAATAACTCATACTTTTGCATTCATTTACCTATACACTATCTCGTTGGTTCATCGACTTCATCATCCCCCACAACATGGGCCACCACTTCATTCAACATGTTAGCACTCAAGGTTGCAATTCTCCTTGCGTGGTCACGTTCCTCAATGGCAACTTCCAACTGATACCTCAACAAGGTGTTCCTAATGTCTCCATTGCTATAGTTGGTTCCTTTGCTTGGAGACGTGCTCAGTGGACTTGAGGTCAACATGTTCGAAGTTGCCCACGATGCGGATGCACCACCCTGCACGTCCATACCAATACGATGCAAATACTCCATGTATGCGGCTTTTGCTTCCTTTCGATCTTTATATGATTTGTGTTTGGTGTTTGGGAACTTATGAACTTGTCTGCTCACATCTAGACAACTTTTCGTATATGCCTGGAACACGACCATTAAACACAACGTAGCTACGTCCCATCCCACTCTACAAACACGCATTGCTGAGCTGATTATGCTAGACGTTGCACCCATTGACATTGGGGGGTAGTTTAAATGACTCAACTTGTACAGGTTCAAATGCTTCAAACACATGCAATGGACACCTACTATGTAATACCCAATCACAGTTGACAGATTGTAGTTGCCTAGACAGTAAGCATTCCTTTCAACACATGCATAAGTGCTGAATACTATGCAGATACTTTCTATGCATTACAAACCTAGAGAGATCAATCATATACGACATGCGAGTCTTACCTTCAGAAATCAATTGGAAGTAGTACTTTGCCGTCTCTGAACACACTATCCTGCGAAGTCCTTGCACCACAATGGTGGATGCATACCTTCTTAATAACAGAGTAGGTCTGGTGTTTATAGAGAACTTGGGAAGAGTAACTCGATATTTTAAGAATCGAGTTACATGATACATAACTCGATTATACAGAAATCAAGTTATGCACAATATCCCCCTAGACACTTGGATTCCTCCTGGATTGCATCTGGATCTATCCAAAGTTCTGGATTGCATCTGGATCTATCCAAAGTTCTGGATTGAAAAGGGCATAACTCGATTCCTGTATAATCAAGTAACTGAATAACTCAATTCTTCAATAGTCGAGTTACACACAACTCGATTCCTTATTTGCCGAGTATTTGAAATTGCCATCACATCATTAGCTTTTTGTAAATGTTACTCGGCCACTAAAAAATCGAGTTTTGTAATAACTCGACTTTGAAGAAGTCGAGTTATGATTTGTTACCCAGGGACCACATATCAGAACCCATGCATGGCTTTGGCTATTCAATTTTGAAAAGCTTGAGAGTGGTTTGGGTGGTTTGAGCGTGTTGGCATTTTCCTTCTCACTATTGCATTTTCACCAAGCATACTACAGCTGTGGTCCCCTTCTTCTCTATTGTGGCACATCTCCCCTAACAGGTACAGAGCTGTAAATATATGAGACTACAACTAAATCTTGACTTTTGGAAAAAATGTGAGTACACTTACTGTAGCACTTTAGTATGAATGTGATTACACTTTAGTATGCTTCTAATTACACTTTAGTATGATTGTGACACTGTGTGTGTGTGTGTGTATATATGTATGTATAGTTTATATATAAACAAACATACCTACACATATATGATCATACACACACACACACACACACACATATATATATGATTGTGACACCGTGTGTGTATATATCTATGTATGTATAGATATATCTATATATAAACAAACATACCTACTCATATATGATCATATGTGTGTGTGTGTGTATATATATATATGTATGTATAGATATATCTATATATAAACAAACATACCTACACATATATGATCATATATATATATATATGTGTGTGTGTGTGTGTGTGTATACCTATATATATACACTTTCACATTCCTACATATGTATATTAGTGTTCACATGTACTTATCACAACAATGATGTAACAAACAATCATGGGTTTAAATTGTCTAGTTTGAGTGCATGTTTATGTACAAACGAATCAAGTTTTTTAACAATACTTAGGATATCATTATAGTGCATCTATAAAAGTTTCATTATACGTTCACATGCGTAAAGATTAATTACGGTTGCGTTAACATAACCCCCTATCTTCTGCATGATAACCACAATTAATTATCCTTATCCAGGTCGGCCATGGGTCATCATTACTTCTACGCTTACTACAATGGGGAGGCATATTACCATGACTTGCATGGGCTGTCCTATAGAGACCAGTCACAGAAGCAGAAGTTTATTAAATTGAAATGTGGAACACACTTGAGAAAAATGTACCGGAAGATAATGGCAGCTCTAGGGTTGGACAGGGAGTCATATAAGATATCCATTGTGTACAGTGCTCCTCAGCTACTTGTGAATACTCAGGTTTTCTACAACTCAAATCCGCTGTGTTGCGATGATAACATGGACATGATGTGGACAATGATTAAGAAAAACCCCCCAGTTCATAGCATCCAACTTGTATGTAACTATTAAGGCTGTTAGGTTCCATGCTGGTGTAAGTTCGTAGCATGCTAGTGGGGTGGAAGAGCCACACTTATCTCCGCATGATGTGTATCCTTCCGTTGTCGATGTCACGCCTTTGCCCTACAACACTTAACCATGCAATGCGGTTGATGATTTGGACAACACTGAAGAAGCCAAAGTGTTGGGTGCCACCCAGACACATGATGTGGGAGGGTCTAGTCTCGCATATGAACATGTTCAAGTCTATATGGATAGGAGACTTGATATTGATGCCAGCTGAGATGTGTATGAAGAGTTCATTGATAATGATGGACCGGTGGACACTCTGGAGGTCTTAGATGAACTACAGGTCGAACACAACGAGGAGGCTTGCCCTAATATAGTTCTTATCCCAGAATGGTTCACATTAAACACATGGGACAATATTAATGACCCATCACCTTCTATGGATACAGGACATCTTACAAGTTGGCATAAAGGTAACCAGCCAGTGAAGGGGATGCTATTCAAGAACAAAGCCTCTGTTCAATATGTGTTGACCCGGTACTTTGTAGAGAATAATAAGCAATACAAGTACATCAAGTTTGACTCCAATAGGCTGGTAGTGCGGTGCATACATAATGCATGTCCGTGGTTAGTTCGGCATTGGACGATGCAGATCCGGACACTGTAACTTTGTTAAAGTGCGACCCCTATGTCTCGGGGACTTGTATATTCAACTCCGCATTTTGGGCTTTTGGTCCTTGTATTAGAGGATTCAAGCATTGCAGGCTGGTGATAAGCATAGATGTAATGCACCTCTATGGCAAGTACAAAGGAAAGCTATTGATAGCAATGGCAACAGATGTTAACAATGAGGTTTATCCACTTGCGTTTACCGTCGTTGAAAGCGAGAGCACGGAGAAATGGGGATGGTACTTGGCATGCTTGCTGACCTATGTTACGGATTGGACCAATATGTGTATAATCTCTGACAGGCATCGTGGGATAAAATCAAGCTTTGATGACATCACTAGGGGCTATTTGCAAGCGCCCTTAACCCATCACTGGTATTGCCTCCCTCATTTAGTAAGCAGTGTTAACACTAGGTTCAATAGTCTGGCGTTAAAGAACTTGGTATGGAAGGCAGAAACTGCGAATCAAGTTAGGAAGTTTGAAAACACAATGGATTTAATCAAGAATGTCAATCCGGCAGCGTACGACTATCTTGATTTTGTTGTTATCGAGTTACATTTCATGTAACTCGATTATAGAGAAATCAAGTTATGCACAATATCCCCCTGGACACTTGGATTCCTCCTGGATTGCATCTAGATCAGTCCAAAGTTATGCACAATACCTGGATCCAAAAGGGCATAACTCGATTTTGTTGTTATTGAGTTACATAACATCAAAAGGTCGAGTTAACAATGTGCATCAACTGTTAGTAAATAATGTATAGTTGCATAACATGGTTCATGACTAAGACAATTCTAAATTGATGTAGTTTTACATGCTAGATCTATCATGTGGTCCATAACATAAACAAAAGAATAATCATACAATGATGCATAATGCATGGCACTGTGTGAATCAGAAATGAGGATTTGCAACTATGCAAATATAATTGACTTATACTACTGTACACGTGGAAATACACTGTAACAATGGGAGTATGGGTACTCCCATTCATGTACCTTTTGTCCAGCTTGTACTAACATGACAAGCCCTGATACTCATATATAAATTTTTTTATGATATTTTGGACCATGAGATGAGCTTATAAATGCACCACAATACTGAATGGATTATTTCTATCCCACTAACTTCTTAGACTGACTAAGCTATAAGTTGCAACGCCTCAAGCTCAAAACCTACGATGCAAAACAAGTTTGGATCTACTTCAACAAATGCATCATCACAAGTTCCAGTAGAGCAACAACTACAGACATACATAGACCACTATGGAGGGAAATGGGTTGGAAAGAAAAGAGATTTCGTTAATATTCCAATATACACATACAAGAGACTAGGAGGCGTCGAACACATCATGGTTGGCAGACCTGCACAACTGAGTACAGATACCACCACAACAGTGTTCACCACAGCAGAACAACCATGGTCAGAGCTATACAAGAAGAGGTGTGAGTTGGAGGTGTACTGTCGATGGCATGAGTTACGAGTTCCTAAGGCACGGTCAGCCGAGTTATCTAGAGATGAACCTACCAACATACTTGCTCATCTTGAATGGGAGAACAATCAGATGCAAAGGCAACTAGACCGTTTTCTTGCAGTCTAAAAGGCTAGGAAACATCTATCAGGGAAGGCGCAAGAGCGAGCCATCAAGTTTATTAATGAAATTACTACTTTAGACGATAATAAAGATATTTCAGACTTCTCAGATTCAAGCAATGATGATTTCCAAAAATTCCTACCTAAGAAGATTAGACGTTGTTGTTAATGTCTAGACAATCTGTGTAAGACGTAGTGTTGTTGTCAATGTCTGACAATAATAATTATGTACGTTCAACTAAAGTATGGAATGCATTAATGCATGATATGTGAGTCCCACCACCTATGAACGCATATTAACAAATAATAGATAGGGAGACCACTTTTATTGCTTTTGCATTGCTTTTGTCGTCTATAGTAACCACTTTTATTGCTTTTGCATTGTTGATTTGTTAATAAAAGCCTTCTAGAGTTATCAAGATGACCATAAATGCTACTTATCATATTCTTATAATTATGTATTATCCTTCATTTCACTAACCATCTTATAACAATCTAAGAAAAATAAGGTATATAGTTGATTACTTCTTGCTATGCTAAAGATTCTCATTCTCTTGTGATTAAAATTTACTACAACAAACAACCAAAATCACACCAATGTACTCACATAACACTCATTCAACTAAAAAAAGAAAAATTCAGTACAATATCAAACGAAAATACCATTGCCATAAAATTCTATTACGGGTTTTTTACTTGAGGTGATAGAAATTTCAGTTCAGTCCAGAAGCAGTCGTGGATCTGTGGAGCAGCAGTGGAATTTAGTTCAGATTGAAAGTAAGACAGTCTGAATGGGAGTAAATGTAATGGTATAACATAAGCATATCTCGATTTTAGAGATATCGATTTTGCTTTATAACTCGATAAATTTATAGTCGGGTATATAACTCGATTTTACAGTAATCGAGTTATGTACGGATTAAAAAAAATGAAAATGCCACGCTAGCAAGCCAACGTGGCAAAAACCTTGTAAAAACTTGATTAAAGATCATCTAGTTTTACGCAAAACTCGATTTTGGTAATGTTGAATTTCAAAATAGGGGCATATTCCTATATAGTTTGAGAAATGGGGCAAAATGCTAGAAAGTTTTGCTGAAAGAGGCAAAACCCCATTTTGGCCAGAGTCTTTTATATATCTCACCATGTATCACTCATGAATGAAAAATATAGAATTTTATGCATTCCTCTTTTGTTAGTTTTTCTTTCATACAAATCCCATTTAAATGGGTCAAAACTTTTTGGAATGTTTTTTTTTGCACAAGTAAATACTCGAATCTCTTTGAGTTAGTGTGAGACAAAGTTTCACAAAAATATAGTGTGTATAGAGGTTTATTGGATATTGCTTGGAAATGACATTAAGCAAATGCTTGTGCATAGTTAGCAAAAAATCATATGACTTTCATTCAATAGAAAAAGAAATATAGGCTTTAAGTCACAACACTGTAATTTAGCATATAACCATTAAAAATTTGTCAATAGAGAAAGTTACACACACACACACACAAACACATATATATTAAAAATTTTATTTTTTAGTTTAAAATTCCATCACTGAAAAAAAAAAAAAAATTAAAGGCATAAAAAACCAGCTTTAGGTCAGATTTGGATATTCATGGGTAAAAAATCTGGGTATAAATCAAGTATGGGTACTAATTGGGCATTGGGATAGGGTATCCATGGGTAAATTTTTAGGGTCGGGTTTGGGTATACCCAACCCGAACCCAGTCCATGGCCATACCTATTATCACAAAGTTGTCAAATTTTCTAAATAATAACCGTAATTCTATATGGCAAATGTTTTTTACCCCACCAACCTTCCCTAACTTTTACTCATAGAACAAAGTTGAACTTAAATTCCACAACAACACCTCAAATTCAAAGTTTTGAAACCCACACACTTCATAATTCAATTTCAAGAACCTAACCAACAAAATTCAAAATTATACAAAGCCCATTGTAGTGTTTGCGATCATGAACGGTGAGATTAGAGGTAGGACGGAGTGATCGGCGATGGAAGGGACTTCGATTGAGAGAGACCACCTCTCTCTCTCTCTCTCTCTCTCTCTCAGAACCTATGTCTCACTTATCTCAGTTTCTCTAGTTTCAACTTTGAATCTGTAAATGTTTTTTTTTCCCTTTAATGTGTTTTTATCTAACACACATTGAGTTTCGTTACTTAGTTTAACACAAGACGTACTGGAGTACTAATCTGGCACATGAGTAAAGTTCAAGGAGCAAATTAGCTAAAATAAAAGTTTAGGAAGTGTAATAACTACTAATCCAAAGTTCAAGGGTGTCTTGCATCTCTCTCTCTCTCTCTCTCTCTCTCTCTCTCTCTCTCTCTCTCTCTATATATATATATATATATATGGCCACATATTGCTCCCTTATGAATTTATATCACATTAACCTGTACAATATACATGAAAATTTAACAAAATATAATTTTATTGTATTTTGCCCTTAATATGAAATTATTAATTACATATTAAAACGTTTATCATAATTGTATTTGTATATGTAAATCAAATGATCAATTATATCATTTAAAAAAAAAATTGATGTGACAATATTCTAATGGAATGGAATGTCTAACTATAATAAAATCTTAAATCAATTTATATATATATATATATATATATATATATGTATGTATGTATGTATGTTTGTATGTATATGTGGATATTAGAATACGGATTTGTATAACTGTGAGGCCTAAATCACTTTGCTTTATGCATATATTATAGATAAGTTTCGTTTTGAGCAGAACTTCCTCAGCTACCTCATAAAAGCAGAAAAAAAAAAAATGGTTGTTACTAGCAGAGATGAAGTGCCAGACTATGATAGAGCAAGTGAGTTGAAGGCTTTTGATGATACAAAAGCTGGTGTTAAAGGACTTGTAGATGCTGGGGTTACTGAGATCCCTCGTATATTCCATCACCCACCAGAGAATTTGGACAAGACCTCAGCTACTACTGGTGACACCCAGTTCAGTATTCCTGCCATAGACCTCGAAGGCATCGACAAAGATGTAATTAAACGCAAGGAGATTGTTGAAAGGGTTGGTGAAGCATCAGAGACATGGGGCTTCTTTCAGGTGGTCAATCATGGGATCCCTGTGAGTGTTCTGGAGGAGATTAAGGAAGGAGCGCGTAGGTTTTATGAGCAAGATAGTGAGGTTAAGAAAGAGTTGTATACACGTGACCTCATGAGACCGATGGTGTACAACAGCAACTTTGATTTGTACAGTGGAGCCGCGACCAATTGGAGGGATACATTTCATTGTACGATGGCTCCTAATCCTCCAAAGCTACAAGATTTGCCAGCTTCGTGCAGGTATGTGATCTACTATTTATAATCCACTGAAATATTTATTAACATTATTGGGCAAAATATAACGTTAAGAACAACAATATTCTAGCCACTTTAAAGATCAAAGTTTTGTAAATGAATAAGGGGTAAGAAGGACGAGTTTCAAAGGAGGGACGGGCCAGAATTTTGAGTTAAGGAGAGTAGTTTTACTATTGGTTGTGTGTAGTGATTTCAATATCTGATTTTGCTATTACTTAGTTGCTGAGATATACATACATACATATATATATATATATATATATATATATATATATTTTGGTGTGAGCAAGAACAAAATTATTTTTGTTTAGAATTTTTTGAAGGGCAGGGTTGTTTTTTTTGGATAAAATTGGTTAATTGAGTTTTTTTTTTTTTTTTTTAGTTTTACTATTAGTAATTTTTGTTGTTGAACTATTTTTTTTTACTTGTATATTTTGCTTTAGATTTTAGATATATATATATATTTTTTATGGTAACTAAAATGAGGAAAATGCTAATTTGGGAAAGGTGAGGGTGTTTGTATAGTTTGTGGGAATTGGGTGGCATTTTTGTCAATAGGAAAAATGAGAATAGGCTTGGACTGAAATGGGCTTAGGGTTAATAGATTTTGGCTTGGGTTGACTTGAGGTTCAGCTTATGAGGTTTGGACTGGGCTTTAGAGCTTAATGGGCTTGGGCTTTATTGGGCTCTTGGTTGGAGGTAAGTTGTATGGGTTAAATGAGGTTGCATTTATGTTTGGACTGATGGGTGATTAGGTTTAAATGAGAGTTATTCGAGGTTTGGGCTTGGGCTTTATTGGGCTCTTGCTAGTTCCATCATTAAATGTTATTATTATTATTATTATTTATTTATTTTTCTTGTGCATTGAGGACAATGGATAATATTACTAAACTATAAAGTTGTTAGTCAACTGTAGAATGAATTATTAATGCAGGGACCTTGTGTTGAATTATGAGTAAGTACCTATATCTTTTGATTTTTGATTCGTTTAATGGTAGGCATAAACCAAAGACATTTGCTTACAATTGACATCATAATATTATGTCAGATAGCTTTTTAAGGTCTTGCAATTTACACTGCGTTATTTTAATATATATTTTTAATTGAATTTAAGTTATATTTCGCGTGTGTTTGTGAATTGTTGATAAGATGGTTTTTTGCTTATCTTATTTACTATTTGCAGGCCTGCAAAAGAAGCAGCTTATTTTAATGTTTTGCTTATTGCTTAAATTTTTGTCAAAGAAAACTGAATTTTGTTAACTCGTAACCCAAAATTCGTAGAGCCTACATAAAGAAACATTGTTTGGATGATTTTTTGTTTGGTTACTCAGTTAACAAAATTGAGTTTTTTGAGTTTTGAGTTATCAATTTCGGAAACACAGAAAACTTGTTTTCAAGTTATGAATTTATTAACTCAGTGACAAAAGTGTAATTATGGTGCACTGGTGGCCCCAATGGCAGTATTGTCACATCTACTCATTACCGTTGGCTTTTATTCCTTTCTTTTTCTTTGTTTCTTTTCTTTTTCATTTTCAAACCTCCTCCTCTGCTTCAGTTCTTTTTTTTTTTTTTTTTTCCTTTACTCTTCCATAAACTTCTTTCTTCCTCCTCTCACTTCTCTTCCTCTCAAAAATCTGCTACATTCGAAGCATTTGGCTAGCTGAAGAGAGCCCATCCAGCTGAGGAAGTTGCTGACTGAAGAGAGGCTTGATCGAAGGGAGGCTTGATCTGTGGCTGGCGGGGCTCTCTCCCTTAAAACTCTGTGATTTCTTTTTCTTCTTTATTTTTTCTCTCTGTTAAAAAAGGCTGAAGCTTGAAAGCTTTGGTTTTTTTGGCTTATGGGTTTAAAATGAGGTCAAGATTAGATCAAAAAAGATCTTGATGGTCAAGGATTTTTTCAAATTTTTGTATTGAGATATGCCCGAAGCTGCTGGGTTCTGCCTCCTTTTTTTTTTTTTTCTCCATTTCTTCACTGTGAATGCTTTGTTAAGAACAACTAGATCAATATAGCAACTCATGTATTTTACTTTATATACATCAAAGTAAAGTGGGTGACATAATGGAAGACACAAGAACTTAAAGTAGCTTGCAAGAAGCACACACGGGTCCCCTGCATATTTGGTTTTGTTTTTGGAGAACTGAAGAAATAAACAGCAGAAGAGAAAAAAGTGTCAATGAAAAAACAGAAAGATAGTAATGCAAGTGTTAAAGAAAGACAATACAAGCCTAAAAAATGGAAAGAGAAAATAGATTTGGGTGGTCTTTTGGGTTTGGGGTTTGAGAGGTGAAGACAGAGGCTACTGGAAAGAAATGGGAAAGCAAAAAAGATAAATGGAAACCAAATACTGAAATAGCAACGCGGGTAGCAATTTTGTGCCTTTTGCAAGATGGACAGTAAGTGGGTCCCACAAAAGGTGAGTTTTTTTGTGTGTTTGTAAGAAGAAAAAGTTAACTGGGTTTAGTTGCCAAATAGTTTTGGGTTTTGGGGATTATTGAGTGATGAGTAATGAGTTACATTGGCCTGACTCAAACTTATTTAGAGAACCATTTGGCTTTGTATTGCTTTTTGCTCAAAAATTTGGGTTTAAGTTTTACTTATTTTAATCCTCCAACTTTTTTATGGTATTTTTAGCAAAAAATCAATCAGTTTATTTTATTTAGGGTCCGTTTGGGAATAACTTATTTAGTTGAAACTAAAAACTTTTTACTGAAAGTATGCTAAAGTATTCTTGTACCTTGAAAAAAAGTTGAAAATGTGAGAAAATGCAAAAAAAAAAGTGAAGTTTTAAAAAGCTATACATGAAATTAAAAAAAAAGTTAAAAGCTAAAAGATGAGCTTATAAGCTCATGCCAAACATACTCTTACTATTTAGCTATTATTTACAGCATTTTAAGCAAAAAGCTAGATAAGTTGTTTCTAAATAGGCACTTCATATATAAACCCTTTATTAAAATCTTGACACATTATATTTTCTTAAAATGGTAGAATAAATAGTTCGATATACAAACATAATCACAATAAATGGTTAATTCTAGAATATATAGTGCCTTCTACAAATACAATAATCATAAATGTCTATTAATAATTACGGTAATTATGAAATTTCATATTTTTTAAGAGAAAGAAGAAGAGGAAACTTTTCAGTTTAGACAACAAATTAAAAGATTAAAAAAAAATCATATTATTTTAAAATTTCCGTTGCATTTCACGGATTATTGACTAGTGGAAGGTGAATGAGAAACACAGTGTCTTATTTACTTTATAAATAAACCCTTATCTCATAGGAATACTAATAATCAGTAATCATAATTGTGGTTTTATGACTTCTATCTTCTAAGCAAATATTAAAATAGTTATCTAAAACTCTAGATATTAAATTATTATTAGATTGATCATCCGGAGAAAGTAATGATGATGTTTCTCTAGTACCCATCGGCCTTGTCCTCTAGAGAGCACTATTTTTAAAGTGAGATTGAATTGTGCTTATTTCTTAATAGGCCTCATTCATTTATATTCTTCTTCAAAATCACTTAACCAGAAATACAAAATGGTAGCAAATTTTATTTTTGGGATTTCAAAATGTAAACTACAAAATATTTTTACTCTTAAATACTCATTTTGTGAACTCCTATCCTATTTCCCGTATCTATATTATAATGGTTGTATTTTCATTCACATTGAGAATGATTTGTATCCTATGAAGCATGACCGCCTTATGTGCTTTATATAACTACTCGCAGAGATATTCTTGCAGAGTACTCTAAGCAAGTAATGAAATTGGGGATTTTACTTTTTGAGTTATTATCGGAGGCCCTTGGTTTGAACCCAAACCACCTTAATGACATTGATTGCGCTGAAGGGCTTGCAGTTTTGTGCCATTACTATCCTGCTTGCCCACAACCAGATTTAACATTGGGCACAAGTAAGCATGCTGACAGTGACTTCCTCACTGTGCTTCTACAAGACCATATTGGTGGACTCCAAGTTCTGCATCAGAACAAGTGGATCGATATCCCTCCCCTGCCCGGGGCTCTAGTGGTTAACATTGGAGATCTTCTTCAAGTAAGTCTTCACATTATTTAGCTGATGGAATATTAACGTGCGAGTAATGTGGTTAGTTAAGGATAAAGTCTAATATCGAATAACAATAATAAGTAGTTAATATAATATTGTTAGATCCAATTAATCATTATCAATTTTGGTAATGACACTTATAGATTTAGCAATACCTTTTTGTTTTACTTTTCTATTTGTCTACTGGGGATCTTGTTGCCAACTCCTAAAATAAATTGTTTTATGGAAGTGTATAGTATAATCATATTACAAATACAAATACTTATTAATGACCTGTTGGTCTAATGTGAGAGGGACGGGACTCCAGATTTGAAGCCATTCAACAAAGAGTATTGTGTTGTAGTGTAATACCAATGTTCTCAGCTCCCCAAAGTAAACTATTTCCAAGTTCCAAAGCTTCTGTTACTCTATCACATACCCCTTCGATCAAGAGCAAATCCATTCACTTACACATTGGAAGGATCATTTATGTCCAAACAAATGGAATACATGAAATTATTATTAGTGATATGAAAAACTATGATGCTTGTTTTTGTTTACTTGGTTTGATGCTGGTGTAGATAAATTTCTTTTGTATTTCTCAATTTTGATGCTCCAAAATCAAGAAGGATTCTTATTGTTGTAGCTAATTTATAAAATTTTACCGTTTGGTGTTTTCAGCTTATAACAAATGACAGGTTTAAAAGCGTTGAACACAGAGTATTGGCAAACCAGGTTGGTCCAAGAGTATCTGTGGCATGTTTTTTTTACACAGGTCTTCAGCCATCCCCAAAACTTTACGGACCCGTCAAGGAGTTATTGTCAGAAGACAATCCTCCAAAGTATAGGGAAACCACAGTGAAAGACTATTGTAACTACTTCAATGAAAAAGGCTTAGATGGGACTTCTGCCTTGCTGCATTTCAGGCTTTGAACTCCGATAATAAAGATGCAGAGAGTGTAAGAATGACTCTACAGCCTTTTTCACTTTCAGTTTGTGATGATGTAAGTAACACTCTTTTTAGACATATTGACTGTATGGTTGTGAAGCTTGAGTAGAAGCGTAAATGAATAATACTGTTTATATGCGATGTTTGAAGGCTTAATCAAAATCTGTGCCATTCTATAGCTTCTTTGTCTTGAAGCCATGACTTACCAATTTTCTGACGGTGAATTGGTGCATATTACTAAAAGAATTTACTTTCCAAGTTGTTGTTCACTCTATTATTGGGAAATTCTAGAAAATTAAAGAAAGAAAGAAGGGGGAAAAACACACACACACACACACAAAAACAAAAAGACTTACTTGGCATGGCACTGCCTGTTAAGACTTGAATCTCAACAGCAGTGCAATTGGGCAAGAAGAATAATATCCCTCCTCCCTCCACCACTATCTTTGGAAATTTTTATTTTGGACAATTATAGTTTACGTTATACTGTTTATGTACAGTGTACACAAGTGTAAACATTTATCTAGTCTACAATGTAAAGTTTACATCAGTAGTTTGTAAAAAAAAAAAAAAAGGTAAGATAATTTGTAAGTGGAGACTGAGCTAGACTATTGAGGGATGGGGGCTAAAAAAAAATTAATGAAAATGCAATTAGTATGCATTTAGTATTAACAAACTACCAACAAATGAAAAGACACAAAATAACAGTTTTTTAATACATTACAATGCAATTATTTATTAAAGCAGACAATTGAGGACAAATCACAAGTAATCAAACCAAAAAAAAAAAAAAAATTTGCTAAACTAAAATACTAATTTGTTGGTAAGATTGTTGCTAAGATTAATTATTTATGCCTGGGAATGTTTTGTTGTCTCTTTGATATAATTATAACAAAGTCAAACTAAGAGACAACATTGCCATTGGCCCACCCTACTATATACCAGCAGTTTTCTTTAAAAAACTACCAAAGAAAAACATTTTATTTTCCTCCTTTAACCACAACCCCTCTAAAAAAAGCACAAACTTTGAACATTCAAAGAAGTCCGCTACACTACTACGCACTTTTAGCATGATGGTCACTTCATAAATATAAGTTCTTGTAAAGTGGGGGGAGGGAGGGGGGGGGGGGGGGGGCAAGGGCTAAGATTCAAGTCTCTAGACTAAAGTTTTACATATAATTGTACTTAGATTGGGCTGTAGTAAATTTGTATTCAAATAATAAATAAATAAATAAATAACAACAACAAAACAAGACCACCACCATGCACACTCATAGATAGCCCAAAATCATAATCCGATTGAAATCAAAATTTGAATAACCCCAAGCATAACCCACCCCCCCCCCCCCCCCCCCCCAAAAAAAAAAAAAAATTCCAAACTTACCTATAAAGGATCTTTTGCCTCAGGTTCAGGTTCCACCTTGACTTCGTCCAGCAGATTTGGTGGCATAGGGTGATGATTTGCTCAAACACTTTCTTCTAATGGTGTTGGTGTGGCTGCTTCTAGACTTTAGGGAAACAACAATGTTTTGCCTCTCTTCAAATGAAACACTCTCAAATGGGTATTTGGCCTTGAAATTTTGTTGGGAATTATAGTGAGACTGAGATACAAATTTGTAATTGTTATTCTTATTTTTTTTTTAAATTTCATGAAATTGGCCTGATTTTATGTTGTTTGAACTTAATTATTTGGGTTATTTTTTGGTTTTAAGAGGGGCCAAAAATATGTTGGGGCCAAATTTAAGTTTTGATGGCCCCTTATTCAATTTTAAGCATAATATATAGTGTTAGTTTTTTTTTTTTTTCCCCTATTGAGTTAGGGGGGCCATGGCCCTTTTAGCCCAAACATAGCCCTGTCGCTATTTGTAGCTCTAGCATTTTTTAAAATAATTTACTTTTATTTAAATGAATGGGCCCTAGTGGTTACAAAAGAAATATCGTTCTCCTGTCCAAGTAATTTGCCTTGTTCTCATACGCAATTGGATGGTTGTGATACTTTATGGTGTCCCCAATGATAGAAATCATTTATTGGAAGATAACTAGTCTAATTTGGGCCTTAAAATACTTGCTTCATGTTTAGTAACTTCTCTAGGATATATCGATCGACATCACAAAATAAATACCTATATGTATGAATTTTTACAATTTTCTTCTACTTACAAAATTAAAAAGCAAAAAGGGACTAATGAAAGATAAAGCGAAACTGAGAATGTTGAGATGAGAATAATAAAATGAGAGAGAGTCTGAAATGATAATAGAAAAGAGTAAATGGAGAGAGAGAGAGAGAGAGAGAGAGAGAGAGAGAATACTTGCTGCAATTGCAAGTAGAGTCGCCAAGGAGAGCTGAGCTGCCAGAACCGTCGAGAAGAACTCATGATGACCATATTTCTCTTAGTGTTGTTTAAAAAAAAGAAAAAAAAAATTAGAGATTATTTTTATGGAGTGGGTTGAATGAGTTATGAATATGAATAATTATAGGTTTTCAATTTTTGGTTTTTTTTTAATGTGCTTTTTGTTGAATATTTTTTTCATTTATTGTTGTTTGGCCTAATCATGTTGTTGTTTAGGCTATTTTTGCTATTAATTGGGATAATTTTTAGAGTTGTGTTAGGGACATAACAAATTATCACAACAATTGAGGTGTCAATCCCTTATAGGTCAAAATAAAATAATAAAATATTACAATGTGACCCACCACAATTTTTTTTTTTTTTTGAAATGGACCCACCACAATTAAAAATAAGGGTGCAATGAAAATGTTGTGTATATAAAATTTGTCTAATTTTATTGTTGTTATTTGAGATTTTTTTTTAAGGATTTAAGGATTTATGTTTAGGGCACCAAAATTATTTTGGATTTTCAAGTCATGGTGTTCAATAGTTTTTTTTATTTTTATTTTTATTTTTTTAAGATTAGAAATGTTAGTTGAAAAATAAGTATATAATTTTTTTTAGTAAAGCCAGGAGCACTCTAAATTACATGTAAAACCACCATTGTTCATGTTCCCTTGAACTGGGATGGTCAAAACCTTGTCGTTAAAGACCTCTTTTCTTCTTTTGGGTGGGATCACAAACTCTAGTTGCCTTTTATCTTCCTATTTCCATCTACTTGGGCATCAAGGATATTTCTCTGCAACACCATGCATCTAGAAAGGATTTGGGATTCATTTCAGAAAACTTATTTTCATTAATTTAATTTGCTTAAAAAATAAGTAAAAATATAATTTTTTTTAGCTCATTTTCATTAATATATATAATTATAAGTGTAGGATCTCGTTTTACAGCCCAAGCCCAAAAGATATGGGATATTGGCGCAATGAGCCCAGTACAATAAATTTGTAAAGAGTGGGTCAAAGAACTAGACCCTCTATGAATTTAACAATGGCTAGTATGGATTTAAAAGATGATCAAGCAAGAATCAGAGCATATAAGACTGAATGAATTCATTGTCCGAGGAGGCAAATCATGATTGAAATCAATAGAACTGATTACGAATGCAATTTTGATTGCTATAGTAGTCCTTCTCTCATTTTTCCCCCTCCATCTCATGCAAGGTCTCTCACATTATATAGTTCCATTTGTTCCATCTTGATCCTACACTTGTTGATCATTTAAACCCTTACTTGAGTGCCTGTCCCATCAGACACATTCTCTAACTTTTTGTGAGTCGCGGTGGCCAAGGCAGCACTGTTCAGGGGTCCTCTCCACATAAATGTGGCAAAAAAAGTAGCTGCAGTGCATTTAATGCGGCGGTAGCAGCCTTTCTCTAGATATTTTTGAGTTTCCATCATTCTTATATGTACATGATGCACGTTCTTATCGCTGGAGCTTCCTGGAAAGTCACCTTGATTGGTGGAATATAGGTTTGAGCTGTGTTCATCATATTCGAGGAATAGTTCCTCATCGGATTGCCCTCCATTTGTTCCTAACTTACGAGACTTTACAATTGGAGTTTCCCATAATTATTTGTCCCTTCTTCGACCAGCCTATGTCCTCGGACCAAGCCCAAGGCCCAATATGTGACTCTGGGCCTTTATCCCTACAATAAGTATAAAAGATCTTATATGACTGGGACTCACATTTTGCTCTCCAATAAATTTACATCACACTAGTTAGTAATCTGTGTAATGCACATGAATGTTTAACAAAGTATAAATTTTTATTTCTTTTGTTTTTTGGCCTTAAATTTAAATTAATAATTTTATACTTTTTTTTTTTTTTTTGAGAATCTATTAAAAAATGTTTATTATTATAATAATTGTATTTGAATATGAAATGATCAATTTTATTATTATAATGTGTGTGATGGTTTTAATCTGCTAAAAAATTATGGCAATTAGAGAGGAAAAAAGTAGAGAGAAAGTGGGTTTATGATCAGGATTTTCTAGGTCTCTTTTGCACTTTAATAATATCTAGGAATTTAGGGTTTGAAAATCATGGGATATCGAAGAAAATGTAACTGATTTTCATATGAGCGAAAGAGTGGTGAAGTGAGGGGCGAACTCACTGTCCCAATTGATTTTCAAATTCTTGTTTTGCACTTTTGCTTCTCAATTTACTTGACAACAACATTTTTGTAGGAGTCAAATCATGTAGGTGTGAAACTCCTGCATTATGGCCTCACCAACCCATACAAAATAAACCAACATTATTACAAGAATGCAATGCAAGTTTACATTTACATTTGTCATAGAATTAGCCAAAAACTAAAGCTCCTAACATTATTATTGTGTGATTTTGGGGGGCTTAATTAGAATCTAAGCCATTTTGTACGGTTGTAAATGAGCCAAGCCAAGGATTAAAAGTTCAAGCTTGTTCATTTAATTTTATTTCGAATACAAGCCAAGTTCGAGTTCATCACCACAGAAGATTACATGTTTAAATTTGGTTCATTTTTTGGTTGAATAAGTATGAGCTTGTTCATGGGCTACTTGATTAACTTATTATTTTCACGTATATAGTAAAATCATGACTACAACTTTTTACCATTTCACAAATTTAAAAGCTTTTACGACAAATGAACCATTTATGTTATAAAAAAAAAAAAAAAAAAAATTTGATATCATATAAACATATTTACAAACATATACATTACAATCTCAAGTCTCTATAAGTATATTTGTAGACAAGTATATACATATAAAAATATAATATTACATATAATTAAATCAAGTTTCATGTTCACGAACTTGTTTATGAACACATTATTATATTTGAGCTTAGTTCATTTAATTGTTGAGTCTAAACTTAGACTTAAGCGTGACTTTGTTTGCTAAAAAAATAAACATAAACAAGTATTTCCTGTGCTGAGCTAGAGCGGTTCATAAATAGCTTAATTCATTTATAGCTCTACCTTTTTGTAACCTCTTACTTCTCTTGAAGCCATGAATTATCATTTTTCTGATGGTGAATTGGTGCATATTACTAAAAAAATTACTTTCCATGTTGTTCTACTCTATTATTGGGAAGTTCTAGAAAATTAAAAGAAGGGGTAAAAAAAAACATACACACACAAAGACCTACATGGCGTGGCACTGTCCATTAAGACTTGGATCTTAACAGTAGTGCAATCGGGCAAGAAGAATATCCCTCCTGTCTCCACCACAATCTTTGGAAATTATTGGGGGTATGCAAACCACATTATGTGTTTCATTTTTGCTTTTATATTGAATTATTACAACATTTTTTAAGATTTTGAACATAATAAAAAGTGTATGTAACGAATTTAATATATTTAGTCTTGTATATTATGATGTTTGTAAATAATATTTTATGACTTTATTTGCTTGTTATGCTATTTTTGCAAACATATTCATTATGTGGCCGAAAACGAAACATCTATTAAGGGTCCGTTTGGATACAGCTGAAAACTGAAAACTGAAAACACTGTAGCAAAATAATTTTTAAATGTGTGAATAGTACCGTGGGACCCATTTTTAATGAAAAAGTTGCTAAAAAGTGAAAATTGTGGGGCCGTGAACAGTAAAATTTTGTGGAAAAGTCAAATGTTAGCCACAACAGTGTTGCTACAGTGAAAAAGTGGCTGGGAAAGCTAGAAACGCGTGTGAGAAAAAAAAAAAAAAAAAAATGCAAACACAAACGCCTAACGCGCCAGCCAAACGGGCCTAAGTGAAGAACTTGAGTGTCTAAATTTAAGTTCTACTAGGTTTTTAAAAAAAATCATAAAAGTTTATACATTTTTTAGATCATAGATTGCGGTGAAAAGCAAGTTAATTAGTTGAAGCATAAAATGCTAAGATTTTTCTTTTTTTTTTTTTTTTTTTTGCGAAAAGAAAATGCTAAGAATTATTATTGAGAAATTGGTATTTTATGTTAATGATATTAGGGTTGGGAACGTGATTTGAGGAACCAAAAAAAGAAAAAGAAAAAGAAGTCAAAGTCGTATATGGCAGCAACATGTGATAGTGTCAGGTACAGGCACATTGGGGGCTCTTTTCCTTTTCGTTTTTATGCTGTATTTTTATAACGTTTTTTTAAGATTTTGAACAGAATAAAAAGCATAAGTAATGAGTTTAATATATTGTCTCGTATATTACTACTAATTATGATGTTTATTAATCATATTTTATGGCTTTTGTTTTTTTTAATCTCTGTGCTATTTTTGTAAATATATTCATTATGTGGCTGAAAGTGAAACATCTATCAATTGAAGAACTCGAGTCTTTATATTCAAGTTCCATGAGATACTTGAAAAAAAAAAAATCATAAAAGTTTATACATTTTTTAGATCACAGATTTCCGTTAGATTTAACAGTGAAAAACAAGTTTTTTTTTTAGGAAGCAGTAATACTTATTAGAACACACAAACATGAAAGTAATATATAGAATTTTTTAAAAAGACTTATAATACATTACATAATCAGAGTACCATTATAAAATAGTATAACCTTTATAGTAGTAGCTTGAGATTATAATGACTGAAACTCTAACACACACGATCGATGTGAGATAAACATTTTGATGAAAAAAAAGTTAATTAGTTGAAGCATAACTAATTAGAGTTTTTTAAACAAACTTATAATACATTACATAACTAAAGTTTCATTATAAAATGGTCTAACTTTTATAGTAGTAGCCTAGTGTTATAAGGACTGAAACTCTAACACACACAACCGATGTGGGATAAAAATCCTGGTGAAAAGCAAGTTAATTAGTTGAAGCATAACTAATTATGATGATTATTAATCATATTTTATGGCTTTTTTTACTCGTTATGCCATTTTTGTAAACATATTCATTAGAGCACCCACAACAGATGTGGGATATGTGCCAAATGCT
Organism: Quercus aquifolioides; assembly: GCA_019022515.1. NCBI lineage: Eukaryota > Viridiplantae > Streptophyta > Magnoliopsida > Fagales > Fagaceae > Quercus > Quercus aquifolioides. Next base: position 15,833,654 of record CM032334.1, on the reverse strand, counting down.
AAATATTTGGCACATATCCCACACCAAACCAAGTTTAGCCCCATTTATCAGATGGTGTAAATGTTATATTTTTTGCAACATTGAACAGTACAATCACAAATTTGCAACTGTATGGTAAGATGTGGTATATTGGTTTATTAATTTTTTAATCCTCGTTCACTCTCATTTCTCTTTCATCTCCTTCAGTGTTCAGCATTCACCGCCTCCATCTCCATCTCCACTCTCTCATTCTCTTTCCGCTTCCCTCTTCCTTGTTGCTCTATTTTCTTCCCGTTCATGAATATGAGCTACCACCGACTACCATCACTGATCTATATCCTTCATCGGTTTTTTTTCTCCCTTTTCTTCGCTCTCTCCTCTCTGTTCTCTCGGCGTGGGTCTGGGTTGTGGTTGTGATTTCTGATTGTGGGTTTGGTTGTAGGTTGTGGTTGTGATTTCCGATTGTGGGTTTGGTTGTAGTTTGTGATTTCCGATTGTGGGTTTAGTTGTAGGTTGTGGTTGTGATTTCCGATTGTGGGTTGTGGTTGTGATTTCCGATTTCCTCTCTACCATCACTGATCTATATCCTTCACCGGTTTATTTTCCCCCTTTTCTTCGCTTTCTTTGCTCTCTCCTCTCTGTTCTCTCCCCTTTTTCCCCCCTTTTCCGTTGGTCTCTTTGTTGTGGGTCTCTCATCTCTGTTCTATATCCCGGTGAACTGACCGAGCCCTTGTCTCATCAGAGAGTAGGTTCTTTGAATCAATTCTTGGCGCAAGAACTTTGTGAGTGGACTTCCGGTTTCGTGAAAGAGGCCCTGGTGAAATCTGTGCACGAGAATCACGACAGGAATAGCTCGCTGGTCTTACTCTGTTTGGGCGATACTATTTCATCGATTCACCGTACAGGTAAGTTCTCCTTCTTCTCTGTGATTGTCTTGGTATTTCAGTGTTTACTTTTGATTCTCTCTATCTACTTAGTTCATATGTGCTGTTTGCTGTGCTAAAACCGTATGTATTTGTTCTGCCTAATCTATCCGACAATCTTCTCTGTTGCTCTTGTCTTTAACCTTAATACAGTCTACTTATTCTTAAAAACAAAACAAAACAAATGCATGTGTTTGATGAGGGCTCACATTTTGAGTTTGATAAATTTTGCTAGAGAGATACATTGACAAAGTTTAGTAATGATATATTTTGTTGTAATTAACAAACCAGAACAAGCAGTCTCCACATATATTTAGAGCATGGACTCAAGAAATTATTCATCATTCACTGATCTCATACGGGGGAATATTAATCTTGAGGATGAAATTTTCGATGTATCTGAAAGTAGTCCCCTGTTAGTTGAAGATTCTCCACTGAATGATGAAGTTGCCATTTCTAAGAAAAAACCAGCACGTGGTGTCAACTTCAGTGCTGAGGAAGACAAGCTGCTTGTAGCAGCATGGCTCAATACCAGTGTTGATCCTGTGTATGGTAATGAGCAACATAAATCAACATTTTATGGCAAAGTTGCAAAATACTTTACGGAACACAAGACTGATTCTACACGTAGTGTTGCATCCCTAACAACTCGATGGGGAACTATTAATAGGGAAACAGTTAAATTTGTTGGGTCTTTAGCTAAAATTGAAGCAAATAATGAAAGTGGAACCACGGCTCATGACAAGGTATAAATTTTGCAATAGTCTTTAATTTTTTTAGATTTACAACACAAATGAATTGTTTGAAGAAACTAATTACATTATATTTATTTAATTTTTTTTAGATTGAGAAAGCAAAGGAATTGTTTAAAGAAATTCACGGTTCCGTTTTTCAATTTGAACATTGTTGGCTAATCTTGAAAGATTTTCCAAAGTGGGCATCTACTACGCCTAGGGAAGATTTAAGAAAAGAAATGCCTCAAACTCCAAATTCAATAGATCAAGGAAGGGGGTTGATGGCATTATGGATTTCGAGAGGCCAATAGGTAGAAAAGCTGAAAAGGCTAATCGAAAGAGAAAAGATGATGGGAAAGATATTGCAACGGAATATTTGAAAAAGAAAATGAAAGTTCTTGAAGAAGGTTGTGCAGCCGAAAAAGAGAAAGTACGTATCAAAGCGGAAAAGGTTCGCTTGCAAGAGTTGAAAGAGAATGAAAGAATTATGATGCTAGACACAAGTGGCATGAATGAAGACTAAAGAACTTTTTATGATGGACTCAAAAAGGAAATCCTTGCAAAACAAAGATCAAGTCATTCGTTGGGTTGAGACGATGTTGGTGATGTCTTGTTTCAACCTTATTTTGGTAGTAACTAATTTTAGGCCGTGATATGTATTTTGTGGCATTTTTTGGGTGTAGCTGATTTTAGGCCTTAATCTGTATTTTGTGATCTTAGCAAAAGGTCTTGACTCTTTTATTATGTGATATCGTTGTAGATTCTGATAGGCCACTGCCATGTAATTAATCATAACATTTTAGATTATATAAAATGTCGTGTATTTTCTATGTTTGAATTTATATTACAAAAAAAACTGTACAACTCTCCAGCTTTTGCAGATTTTTCTTCCTGCTATTTGCCAAGCGGATATGTGGTTGTTTAGCTTTGCATTATCTTGTAGTTTGGTTTGTTTGTTGCTGGGAATTTGTCCCTGACTTGCGTATATGGGGTAGTCAATCTTGGTTGTGTAGTTAGATACTGTTGTGTAGTCAAATATATGTTTTCATTGTTTCTCTTTGAATTTGGTTACCTGGAATACTGTTGTGTAGTCAAATACTGTTGGTTGTGTAATCATTGTTACTTGGTTGGTTGTGTAGTCATTGTAGTCATTGATACTGTTGTGTAGTCAACCATGTTTTCATTGTTACTTGGTTGTGTAGTCAAATACTGTTGTGTAGTTAGATATGTTTTCATTGTAGTCAATCTTCAATATTCAAATACTTGGTTGTGTAATGCTTTTGAAGCTATCACTCAGAATAACACAGGTACTTTAGTAACTTTGAAATTTTCTTAACTTCTTCCATTAGTAACTTCATACCCACTGGTGCTATCAAACATGATGTAAAGAAACCTACTTAACCAAAGAGTAGCAATGTGCTTATATTCATAAATCAGAATGGGGAAAAGAAAAAGAAAAGAAATTTACATTTTCCACATAAAAGAATATATATTATCTAGCAGAGTGATATATTTAGATTAGGAGTATATACAAGGAACTTTCTTTCTGGATATTCCATTGGACACATCTCATAGCATAATCAGTAACTTGTGCGTATTAAAACAAATTAGTGAGAATTACTGGTTGGGGGTGATATTTGAGAGATGAAAGGGAGTACTCTGTTCTGTTTAGGTGTGCCCTATAGTGACTACTTTATGTTTCATTTACTTAGATTTTTCAACCTTTTTACATTTTTAATTGTTTCATATAAATTGTTGCCGTTTGGCTAGACTCACATTATAGATTATAGATTTTATATGATATGTGCTTATCCTTCTTTTATAAGATATTGCAATCAAACTTTCTTTTAAAGTTATTGATTTCATTTCATATTATGATAATGACATCTATATTGATAATTACTTTCTAATGTTTTCTTATAGTTTATCTCTATGGGTCGTTCTTTTTTTCGTAAATTGCTTGATGATGACTCAGATGAAGATGAGATAATTATAAAACTTCTTACGGGTTCGACATCACAACGTAAGCATCGTCGGTATATTGATCGTAAACATTTGGCAGGCCATAGAAGGCTTTATGATGACTACTTTGCCGAAGAACCTGTATATCCTCCCAACTTATTTCGAAGGAGATTTCAAATGAGACGTTCTCTTTTTCTTCGAATCCTATCTAAGGTAGAAGCTCATGAACCTTACTTTATCCAAAAAAGAAATGCTGCCAAAAAGCTTGGTCTATCTCCCCTTCAAAAGATGACCGCTGTACTTAGGATGCTTGCTTATGGAGTAGCAGCTGATTTTATGGATGAATATGTGAGAATAGCAGAAACCACTGCAATAACCAGTTTGAAAAAATTTGTTGCAGCAGTGGTTGCTATTTTTTCAGAGGAGTACTTGAGGTCACCAAACAATGAAGACATCGCTAGATTGTTAGCTCATGGCCAAAACCGTGGATTTCCAGGCATGTTGGGAAGTATTGATTGCATGCATTGGAAATGGAAAAATTGTCCAATTGCATGGAAAGGGATGTATTGTGGTCATATTCGTGAGCCAAGTATTATTTTGGAAGCAGTGGCTTCATATGATCTTTGGATATGGCACTCATTTTTTGGGTTACCTGGGTCAAATAATGATCTTAACGTGTTGGAGCGGTCTCATGTATTTGAAGAGCTTGCACAAGGACGTGCTCCTGCAGTTACTTACTCAATCAATGGTCATGATTACACAATGGGATACTATCTTGCCGATGGCATATATCCACAATGGTCAACATTTGTGAAAACAATCCCAAGGCCACTAGGACCAAAAAAAAAATTATTTGCAAAAGCTCAGGAGGCATATAGGAAGGATGTAGAGCGTGCATTTGGAGTGCTTCAAGCACGATTTGCAATTGTACGTGGACCTGCACGGTTTTTCTATCATAAAACACTATAGGACATTATGAAAGCATGCATAATTCTTCATAACATGATTGTTGAAGATGGCGAGATGAAGCTGAAGCAGTGGACTTAGATTATGAACAAATTGATGAGATTTCATGTACACCAATGTCACGTGAGCCAACAAATGAATATACGGAATTCATTCAAGTTCATCAATGCATTAGGGATCGAGAAGTTCATTCTCAACTCCAAATGAATCTCGTTGAACATTTATGGCAATTACGAGGAGAGTCATGAAAACTTTTGGTTTTGTTTATTTGTCCCCTCTTCTTTATAGAGTTGCCATTCAAACTTTTGATTTTGTTTATTTGTTTCATTTTGTTTTTATGAAGCTACCATTAAAACTCATTGGCTATGTTGTTTTGTTGTGTTAAGTTTAGTATTAGCCAATTGTTTTGTTGTGTTAAATTTAAATACCATTTGTCATCAAGGAAGTGGCAAGCTTAACTATGTTTAATTCAATTGGTTCTGTGTGAGTTAATGTTATTGGATGAGTTATTTGTGTAAGTTTTTTATGGACTGCATTGGTAGTTTAGTTTAGTTGAAACAACTTCAACTTGACAGGTTGGCTTTTAGATTGTTGAATTAAGAGTATTGTTTACTTATTTTCATTTGAGTTAAGAGTATTGTTGAATTAAGAGTATTTTCAGTTTTCAGAATTTTGTCATGCATGTAATACTGTGGCTGATGCTTTAGCAAAAAATATTACTAGCAAAAAAAGCCAAACTTTGTACAGGGTAGCAGGTGTGGCTGGATTACTAGCAAAAAAGGCCAAAATTTGTACAGGGCAGCAGGTGTACAGGCCAAAATTTGTATAGGCCAAAAAAGGCCAAAATTTGTACAGGCCAAAATTTGATGCCCATGTCAATAAAAGGGGAATGTTTGTATATAAGGTTGGTGTTATACCCACCGCAGGTTGAGGATATGGCTACCACTACTAGGAATTAGAATGAAAACATAATTATAGAAGTTCAGATTAGGTGTGTCATGTGTGTGTATGAAACTATGAACAAGCTTGTTTTTATTGACTCTATTAAGTATATTGAAGCCCAGGCTGTCCGGTTTCTAAAAAAAAATAAAAATAAAAATAAGATGAAAATGTTACCGTTTTAGAGCCCAGGCAGATGGTGTGTATGAAACTATGAAAAAGCTTGTTTTTATTGACTCTATTGAGTATATTGAAGCCCAGGCTGTCCGGTTTCTAAAAAAAAAAAAAAGGATGAAAATGTTACCGTTAGAATTGAAGAGATTTGAAAATGAGATTTGGGTTGTGGACAAAATGTTACCGTTGAACAAATAATAAAGAAAGAATAAAATAAGAATTAAGAAATAATATTTTAATGAAGTGATAAAAATACAGAACATCTGATAAATGGGATATTGTAAAATGATGTGGTAAAATAATAAAGTATGCTTTTGGTGTAGTAAAATGGCATAAATTTTGCAACGTCTGCTACGGATGCTCTTATGTGGCTGAAAATGAAACATCTATCAAGTGAAGAACTCGAATCTCTAAATTCAAGTTCCATGAGGTACTTGAAAAAAAAATCATAGAAGTTTATACATTTTTTAGATCATAAATTTCCGTTAAATTTAACGGTGAAAAGCAAGTTAATTAGTTGAAGCATAAAATGCTAAGAATTATTATTGAGAAAATTACAAAGGTTTGATAAAAATATTACCATTGAGAAAATTACAAAAGTTTGATAAAATATTATAAAATAAAAAAGAATTATTATTGAGAAAATTACAAAGGTTTGATAAAAATTATAAAATTAAAAAAGAGAGCGCTAGAAGGAGGGCTTGAACCTCCGACCTTGTGGTTAACAGCCACACGCTCTAGCCAACTGAGCTATTCCAGCTTTGATGCTACCCAATTAGTCCATATTAATTATTACTCTATTGGTCTTACCCTCCCTCCCAGTCCAAGACGATGGGCCCAAATGAAATCAGCTAGGTGGGTTACATTGGAGAAGTTAGAACGATACGTGGTTGTGTAATTGACTGTCATCACAAGACTCTTACGCTGGTCCTTCCGGGTAAACAGAGCAGCTAACATGGCTGCCCATGAATTAACTAGATAGTCTCTTTGTAATTCTTTTGTAAGGTTGATGGATCCTTTTTATAGGGCCATCGAATTTTGTTTATGCTGTTTTTTGTAGTGCCAGCGTTCTGCCTTGGTTGTAGCCCGTTCTTTTAAGAGCGCTAGCATATGGGACGAAATGGGTAAATAGCCATAAAATTCAAACTATGTAGTTAGTTGTCATTAGTTTCAAACTATATTTTTTACTAGCATCTCGAGTCTAAGAGGCTCGATTTAGGTGCTATAAATCGAGTGTTTGAGGGTCGATTTTTATATTTTAATCGGGTCTGAGTTGGCACTTTTTCCATGTGGCGTCCTATATGGAAATCGAGTCTCTTATACTCGATTTATAAGCCCCTATATAAAGGAAAAGAACAGCAGCGCAGCAAATAAGAAATCAGACCAGAAGAACAAAAAAAAAAAAAAAAACCCGAAGAAGAAGGAAAGAACCCAGGCCGGCGGACCCAAGCGGCGCGACCCTGGGCTCGCGCGAGCTCAGGCGGCGCGACCCTGGGCTCGCGCGAGCTCAGGCCGCGCAACGCTGGGCTCGCGCGAGCTCAGGCCGAGCGACCTTGGGCTTGCACAGCCTGGGTACGCATGACCCTGGGCTCGCGCGGCCTGGGTCGCGCAGCCTGGGTCGCGCGAGCTCTTTCTCTCTCTGATCTCTGATCTGGTCTTTCTCTCTCTCTGATCTGATCTGATCCGGTCAGGCCTCGTGAGCCCAGGCTACCTGTTTCTGGATTTTTTCTTTTTTCTTCATTGATGAACATATTTGAGCTTGATTTTTTTCTGGATTCTTTTCCTCTCTGTGATCTGATTGTATTTTTTTTTTTTGGCTTGTACATGAGAGACTTGGAGACTGGAAATGTTTTCAAAATTTTTTGAATTGTAAATCGAGTCTCTAAGACTCGATTTTTAGGTGGTCTCCACGTGGAAAATATGCCACATCAGACCATAAAAATCGAGTCTCTGAGACTCGATTTATAGGCCAAAATCGAGTTTAAGAGACTCGAAATGCTAGTAAGTAATATAGTTTAAAAACCGGAACAACTAACTAGATAGTTAGAAAAAAAAAGTTAGTTAACTATTTTCCCCGTCTATTTTAGATCATTTAAAACCATTTTATCTATTTTAAAAACTCATTTCGTTTTTATTTTTAAATTCAACCCATTAAAATAATATAAATCAACCATCAAATAATAATATGATATACACTTCACACTTCTCTCTTCTTCTCTCTCCATCAAACCCACAGCCAGCAATCACCACCACCACCAGCAACCCACCAAAGCCACCACCACCACTACCACTGAAAACCACAAAATCAAAAAAAAAAAAAAAAAAAAAAAAAAACACCAGCCACCACCACTACAGCATTAACACATCACAAACCCAAAAATTTAAACAAAATTTCCATACCCACATAACCACAAACAACCATCGAGATCCACACCCATTGCCACTGCCAAACTCACCACCGAATCACCAGCCACCATCGCCAATTAAACACCACGACCCAAGACCAATCTTCAAAACCCAGAATGACCAAGAAACCACGAACCAAGACTGATCTTCAAAACCCAGAAACATCGATCAAACCCAAGGCCCATGACCCACGCGAGCCACGCCGATCTGCCACCACCAAACCCGGCCATCGATTTAACTCCACCACTAAACCAGCAATCACCGATTCGGAGAGAGGGAGACCGAGAAGGGGAAAAAAGAATAGAGAGAGAGAGAAGAGTGGGAAATGCAGAAGAGAGAAGAGACAGAGATGGAGAAGTGAGATGGAGAGGAGTGAGAGAGAGCAAGAAAGGGCAAAAAGAATAATGAGATGAGGGAGAGTCAAGGGAGAGAGAAAAATGAGTTAATAAAATAGCAACCGGGGTTCACCCCAAATCCAATGCTAGTACTTTAAGTTTGTGCTCATTTAATAAAATCTTTCAGATTATCAAAAAGACACTCACGTGTGGTCGCTAGATTCCTTATGTTCTCTCTCTTCTTCTTCTTCTTTATTTAATTTTTTTATGGCTATTAATCTCACATTAACTAACCCACCGTTATTAGAGTATTTTTTTAGGTTTAATTACCATTTTGGTAGCTTTTACCCTATATGTAAAAATGGTGCTAACGGTTTAAATGTGTCTTGTGCCTCACCATTTTAATATTGTGCCAAAATAGTTCATAGTTTTAAATGATAAATTGAGAATATTGGTGTGGCTAATAGTGAAGATAAAAATTTATTTTTTATGCTACCTGAACTTCAACATGGGCTACCATATGTTATTATTCTTCTTAAAATATTAGCGTCAGTTGTGCTATGCCGGTCAAAGCGTTTCTCTCTGTCGCTAAGAAAGTTAGAGCTCTGACTTCTTTTAGGCTGTAAAATTGTAGTCCCTTCTCTTAGATGGTTTCTTTGTCCTCTCGGAATAACAAGTTTTATTCCTTGGGTTTGTTGGTTGTTTTTACAGAGTCTCTGGGAAACAGGAGTGTATTCTCTTCCTTTTAAACATTTTTTTTTTCTTTTCTTTCTTTTCTTTCCTCTCTTGACTTTGTCTCACCATGGAAGATCTGATAAAATATTGGAATCGTCTCTCACTCTCTGATAGAGAAGGTCCAGGTTTTTGTCTCAACAAAAACTTAGTTCCAAAGAATTTCTTATTGCTGCAAAGTTTCTGACAAAGCGGGTGCTCAATATTGATGCTATTGCCAGAACTTTTAACCCACTTTGGTGTTGTCGTAATGGTTTCCGAGTTCAGAATCTTGGTGATCATAAGTTTCTTTTGTCTTTGAAAGTAAAGATGATGTGGTTTGACAAACGTCTAGTGATTATACAAAAATAAAATAGCAATACTCCCCTTGCTGACTTAGAGTTTGATAGGGTGAATTTTTGGGTCCAGTTACACGATATTCCAATTCGATATATGAATAAAGATGTGGCAGAAGGTATTTGTGAAGTTCTTGGTCCTGTTAGTTAGCCAAATAATAATTTTGTGATTGAGGGTGGAAATTTCATGCATGCCCGTGTATCTTTGGACGCCTCTCTCCCCCTTTGTAGTGGGCGTGTGGTTTCTTTGGGGGATGATCATCAACTATGGGTGTCTTTCAAATACAAATGTTTGCCAAACATCTGTTACTGGTGTGGTTGTCTTGATCACGATGACAAAGACTACGATATTTGGATTGAAAGTGAAGGTACTCTATCAACTGATCTCCAATAGTTTGGTCCCAATATTCGTGCCTCGGCTATTATGGCTTCTCGCAAACAAGTGGTCTCTATGCCGGGGTACTATAAAACTAAGGTTGGCTCTTCGAAGGCAGCTTTTTCTGGTGGAACTAGTGGGCACACGGCAATGGAACAGGATTCCAGCTCTCCACCCACGGTGGTGTCACTCGAGAAGGAAACTGTTATTTTAGGAAAAGGATGTTAATGCTGATTCGATTGGAAATTCAAAAAATTCCAATATTTTTGCATCACATTCAATTCCTATATTCTCAGGTCAAGGGTGCCAGGATGATTTGCTTTCCAAAATAGATGAAATTGACCATGACTTGTGCCGTTTTGATAAACTTGTTGGCAATATTCTAGGAGAGAAATCAGCTTTTGTTTTGGAATCAAATATTACCTTTGACCTGGACACTTACGCTAAGGTGGACACTTATGCTGAGGTGGATCCTAACCCGTGTTAGCCCTCACCCTCTACTCCCAAGCCCGATATAAATCCTCGACATCCTTCTTATGTGGTTTACGATATCATAAACTCCAATGTTCTCCCAAGTTTTCTACCCATAAAAACTTCTTCCACTTGGAAATGCCAAAATCGCTTAGGTAATCTTCCTAAGCCTTCTAAGGATAATATTCTTTGTGTTAAGCTGCCTTCGAGGTCTGTTGTTGATCATTGTGAGTTACCAAACAAGAAACGCTAGGTTTCCCACAATGATAAGGAAATTTAATGCTCATTGGCAGAAATAAATTCACCTAGCATCAAAATTTCCAAGACCGTGTCACTATTTGGGAGAGACTTGACAGGGCTGTAGGCACATTTGAGTGGCTGTCAAAATTTCCTGCTACAAAGGTTTGTCGTTTGGAGTGTGGTATGTTGGATCATAAACCAATCATTATTCATCCTTTGGGAATTTTGGAGAGAAAACAAAGGCCATGGAGATTTGAACAAATGTGGTTACAGGATGAGGGATGTCATGATGTGGTGAAGGCTACATGGAGGAGGGCTGTCCGTGGCTCTCCTATGGCATAGGGTAAAATAAATATGTCAATTAAAATTGAAGTGGTGGAGTAAGCAACACTTTGGTAACATTACTCGAGCTCTTTTGGAAAAGAAATCCCTTCTGAAAAAGGCTGAAGTGGCAGCATGTGGGAATGGTTTTTATGGGGAGGTTGTTGGTCTAAAATTAAAAATTAATGAACTTCTGATGCAAGAGGAAAGAATGTGGCATTAGCGGGCAAAATCTCATTAGATTACTTTGGGAGATAAGAACACCAAATTTTTTCACAGTAGGGCTTCTCAAAGTTACAGGAGAAATAAAATATGTGGTCTTCGAAACAGTATGGGCAAGATATGTATGCGGGATGACAATGTTGCTTTGCTGGTGAATTACTACCAAGAATCATTTTCTTCTTCAACTCTGGGAAACATGGAATCAACCCTGCAGTGGGTGCCCCATGTGGTCACTGATGATATGAGCTCCATTCTCATTGGAAATTTCTCAAAGCAAGAAGTAGACTTTGCTCTTAAACAAATGGCGCCTTTAAAAGCCCTTGGACCTGACAGTATGCTTTTTATTTTTTTCCAACACTACTGGAAAGTCATTGGAAAGGATGTCTCACAAGCAGTTTTATCTTGTCTAAACACGGGTATGATTCCTCCTGATCTTAACCATACTTTTCTTACTTTGACCCTGAAGATAAAAAGCCAGGAATTGGTTACAGAGTTCAAACCCATAGCTCTTTGTAAAATTATTTATAAGCTTATTTCAAAGGTGTTAGCAAACAGGTTTAAGAAAATTCTTCATTATATTATTTTAGAGTCCCAAAGTGCTTTTTGAGCAGATAAAGCTATCTCTGACAATAATCTTGTGGCTTTTGAGACTCTCCATCACAAGAACATTATGAAGTCTGGTAAATCTGAGTTTGTTACTTTGAAATTGGACATGAGCAAAGTTTATGACAGAGTTGAATGGAGTTTCTTGCTAAAGCTGATGGAAAAAATGGGTTTTCATAGCAGGTAGATTGGCTTAATTTATGAATGTATTAGCACTGTTTCATACTCTATTTTGGTGAATGGGAAACCTCAAGGGAACATTAAACCAACCAGGGGTATTTGTTAGGGAGATCCTCTATTGCCTTATCTATTTCTTCTTTGTTCAGAAGGCTTAACTAGTCTTTTGAAACAAATTGAAATCGATAACAAAATCAGAGGTGTGTTTCTGTGCAAAAATGGGCCAAGAATCTCACATCTTTTTTTCCCCCCCCCTGCAAATGGCAGTTTGTTATTTTACAGGGCACACTTGAGTGATATTCAAACTATCCTGGATATTCTTGAGACATATGAAAGAGCTTCAAGGTAACAAATAAACAAGGAGAAGACAACTTTGTATTTTAGCAAAGCTGTTTCATTGGAGCGAAAAAATGAAATAAAAAATTAACTTGAAGTTCCGGAAATAAAGGAGTATGGGAAGTATTTGGAGCTACCTACTGTGGTGGGAAAAAATAAAAGAGCTAGACTTAATTACATTAAAGAAAGGGTATGGAATAAACTACAAGAGTGGAAGGAGAAGCTTTTATCTCCAGCGGGTAAAGAGATTCTACTAAAACCTGTCATTCAATCAATTCCTACATTGACTATGAGTTGTTTTAGTTTGTCAGTGGGACAGTGTAGAGACATTGAGCGGATGATTAGAAAATTTTGGTGGGAATAGCTGGGGGATTGAAGAAAAATTCATTGGAGTTGGTGGGAAATCTTGTGCCAACCAAAAGCCTACGGGGGTTTGGGTTTTAAAGACCTATGTAAGTTTAGTGACGCAATGTTGGCTAAGCAAGTGTGACGGTTGGTTTATGATTCTAATTCACTTTTCTATAAGGTTTTTAAGGCAAAATAGTTTCCAAATTGTTCTATTTCTGAAATAAACAATCATTGAGTTTTTATGCTTGAAAGAGTATTTTGAAGTTGAGGAAAGTCATCTCTATGGGGGCTAGATGGAGAGTGGGAGATGGTAGATCAGTTCGGATTTTTTTTTTTTTTTTTTTGACAGTTGGATTCCAGGAAATTTGGGTGAAAGGTTATTTCACCTACTGTTTCTCTGCATAGAAATGCCACTGTTTCAGATCTTATTGATTTAGATTCAAAGTGGTGGAAGTCATAACACTTAGATTCACTCTTCCTCCCTTTCGAAGCTCAAAAAATTAAGGCGATTCCCCTCAGTTCTATTGCACAAGAAGATTTCTTATTTTGGCCGGACAGCAAGGATGGAAATTATACAGCAAAATCGGGCAATAACTATTATGTTCAAAAGATAATATGATAGCAACTTCGAGATCAAATTTTGATGAGAAGAAGATTTTTTGGATAGGTTTGTGGAAATTAAAAGTTCCAGGAAAAGTTCGTCACTTCATCTGGAAAGCTTGCTCAGATTCTCTACCTACAAAGCAAAATGTAAAAAAACGGATAATTTTAAAGGAAGATGTCTGTCAGCTTTGCCAGCATGACTCTTAACAATCAGAGACAACTCTCCATGTGTTGTGGGAATGTGAAGTGATTAGACCGGTGTGGACAAAATACTTTTGAGTGCGTTGATGCTGTGAAAGCCTCCTCAGGAAATTATGCAGACTTGATAAGTTTAATTAAAACCCAACTTCATCTTCTTGACCTCTTCTTTGTTATTTCCTGGCTTTTGTGGAATCAGAGAAATAAAATCCAGGTTGGTGATTCAGTCCCTCCAATGGATAGTATCATTCTTGAGGTAGAAATTTTTTTTTGGCTTTGCACAAGAAAAACAGTGATACTTGGGTGAAAAAAATTCAAAGGGACAAAAAAATTTGGAAACCATCAGATGAAAATTGCTATAAAACAAATTTCGATGGTGCTCTGTTTGAGAAGGAATGGAAAGCTGGTATTGAAGTTGTGGTTCGTAATCACAGAGGTGAAGTTATGGTCTCTCTCTCTGAAAAATACAAAAACCCTCCTCGGTGGTCACTTTGGAAATGTTGGCAGCAAGAAGAGCAGTCCTATTTGCTCAAGAACTTGGTATAAGTAAGTCTATTTTTAAAGGCAACTTGGAGATTGTCATTAATGCCTTACAGAGAGGCGATATGCTTAACTCCGCTTTTGGTCACTTGATTAAAGACACTATCTACTTTGTAAACTCATTTCAGAGTTGGTCTTTCGCTCATACTTATAGGCAAAGCAATGGGGTTGCTCATGCCTTAGCAAGAAGAGTTAAGTTTTCTTTTCCTATTTTAGTCTGGATAGAGTCTGCTCCTTCGGATATTAATAATATTGTAATATCTGATTTCCTAGACTACTTGCAATAAAATGATCGACATGTTTCTCAAAAAAAAAAAAAAAAAAAAAAAAAAAAAGCTGAGCTATGCCAAATGTTATTTTAATACATCAAAATCTACATTTTTTTTTTTTTTATATATATATTATAAATATTGTATGGACACAAATTGAATCCCAGGCCCAAGAGGAAAAAGGATCTAGGCCCAAAGAGCCTAATACAATGAATTTATAGAAAGTGGGTTGAAAGACTAGACTCTAATGAGTTAAACAATAATTATAATTGGCCCAAATGACAAGAAAGCAAAGATAGACTGGTTTTATCTAAAGAAAATCGTCCTCGGCACAATTCGAGGAGATCAGTTATTGTATATATCTCTTTCCCCTCCCCCCTTTCCTTCAGGGTCTTTTTTCTGTTTTGTACTATCTTCTTTCCTTCATCTTTGCCCTCCACGTGTAGAGTAGATTGCTGGTGTTGATCATTGCCCCATCAGCATATTCGTGAAGTCTCTGGTAGTAGCTGTAAGGCTGAAAAATTACTGTTCAGGTATCACTTCCTCATTAATGCGGCCAGAGAGTTAACTACAGAGTATTCAATGCGGTGGTAGCAGCTTTCTCTTAGATATTTTAGGACTTCTCTTTGTCCTGTGCTTCTATGATGCTTATCATTATCAATAGAATCTCCCGGAACATTAACTTGGATGGCAGACCATACCTCCGGACCTCGGCTTTGCTCAGCCGTGGAGGCATTCTTCCTCAGACACCCTATTGGACTCTTATGACCAAAACTCGCCTCCTCACTCACTGACAGTGTTTACCCATCCTCGGACTACTTCATGTCCTCGGATTGGGCTCCCGGCCCAATATATACATATAGATATATACCACTAGGCCTATCACCCCTACAAATATTTTAATATAGTATTTAACATTACACTATACATCAAATCTTTTATTTTTCCTAACAAGACATTAAAATAATATATATAACACATTAAAATAACCTTAAAAAAAAACTCCTACAATATAAAAAAGAATAAAAAATTTATCTTTTTTTACTGTACCATTGTACTTTAGATTCATGCTAAAATTTTAGAATTTGACACGTCTGATGTTGTTGGTATTTTGGTATATTGTGTGTGAAATGCTAAAACTTAAGCATTTTAGCACACATTGAGCATTCCCATCAGGTATGCCAAATGTCAAATATTTGGCATTTGGCATTTGGCATTTGACATTCCAAACACCAAAAAACAAGATTCATGAGGTGTTTCATATGCTAAAAGTTTTAGCATTACAGTACAATTGTATTGATAGAATTGTACTGTAGCATGTTGTATAATTAAATAACAGTTTTTTAATTATCTATTAAATAACAATTGTACTGCAGCATGAGGTGTTTCAAATTAAATAACAATTTGTACTGTAAAATTGCTACGGTACAATAGCTTGGTTTTTTTAATTATTATTTTAATGTAGTGTAATGTTAAAATAGAATATCTGATATATAGCATATTGTAAAATGATGTGCTAAAATTGATAAAGTAGGTTTTGATGTGGTAAAATGACATTTGGCATAACACACCTGATGGGAATGCTCTAAGAGAGCACAAGCATCAAGTGTGTCTGTAGGGGCCTTTTTTGTTGTATTGGGCTGGGTTGTCTCCTGCGGTACTAGGCCCAAATGTTCTGAGTAAGGGAGTTAAGCCCGGTCCAACTACAACTCAACTTGGTCCGGCTTGTGCGCAAATTATGCCTTGTTTGCCAGGAACATGCTTACGGTAGACAGAACTATTTTAGATGGGTTATGACAAGCAGACA
Organism: Quercus aquifolioides; assembly: GCA_019022515.1. Taxonomy (NCBI): domain Eukaryota; kingdom Viridiplantae; phylum Streptophyta; class Magnoliopsida; order Fagales; family Fagaceae; genus Quercus; species Quercus aquifolioides. Next base: position 15,817,658 of record CM032334.1, on the reverse strand, counting down.
TGATATTAAAACAAAAAGAATACTTTGGCCTCTCAACTCAAGTAAACAATTAATCCTTAATTTAAAAGAGACAATCACAATAACGATAACTATTTTTAATAAAGACAGTAAGTTAATAAATGGTCAGCACATGGGTTAATCAAGAGAAGAATGAAATCAAAGCAAATCTAGTCCGTAAGACCAGCTTCTTCTCAACGCAATCAACCTCCCAGGGAAAATCCTGCCATGGAAGTTAATTACTTTGAGGGAAGCGGATCTAAATGGTTAGTGCTCGGAGGAAAACCCCTTTTTCTTGCTTTTGGCAGAGAGCAGGATTTTGAGAGGGAGAGAGGGAAATCAACCTACTAGTGCATGCCTGCCGATCTAACTCTCTGTTTTTTCCTTTCTTCTTTCTTTGTTTTTAGTTTTTTTCCACTTAACTTTTCTTTCTTTCCTATTACATTTGTTTTTCTATTTTTTTGTGATTCTTCTGAGACGATTCTCTTTTTTTTCCTGGGCACGGCAAGGGTCTTCTTATATAGCACCTGCTGTGACCAGATTTTACTGTTTTAGCCATTAATCACCTTTGTCTGGTCTGGGTATACTTGCCGACCACCACTGGTCCGTCTGTCTGCCACTCCCCATTTTCAAACAAAGGAAAGCTGTTTTATTTATTTGTTTGTCGTGGCACCCTTTCCTGCCACGGTGTGGGTGCTTTCCCTCTCTCTCTATCCTTCATGGCATGTACCTAGTGGTTCCAACTCAACCTTACTTCTTTTGGGTGGTATGTCATCCCAGCAGGACGTACCCCCCAAAAGAGCCTGAGCAGGAATCGCAGAATAGGTTTTTTCCCTCTCCCTACCGCTAAACCATGCCCTCTTACCTCTGACCCATCACCCCACCATGTCCCATATTGGTTGGGTACAGGCTGGTGGTGCCTGGGCCTTATGCGTGCCTCCCTTTCATGTATGTCCAAAATCTGCTTGCTGCTCATGCGTTCGCCGCGGTTTGGAGGCTTGTCTGCACAGTCTGCCGCCCTTCTTTGACCTTTTATATGGGTTGTTTTACGGTTTCTCGCTCCCCTTAGGGGCTGGGCTTTATTTGATACTAGGCTTTGTATTTCTTTCAGCATATTTCTTGATTGCCATCATGTCCTACCATATCACTCTATTATTTCTGCTGTAATGACTCAATCCTACTGGGCCTCTTTAGGCTTGCCGTTTATTCTTTCCCCAGTGGCTTAACATGGCCATGGGTTTTCTTACTTATGGGCTCCTGTGTTCCTTTTGTTTTCTCTTGGGCATCCTTGGCCCATTTGCTTTTCTTGGGCTTCCTCGGCCATTTTCCTAACTCTGTGTTCCCATGGGCTTTTACTAACTTCATTGGGCTTCCCCAGCTTAATTACCTTATACTCATCCTTGGGGTTCATGGGCTTGCCATCAACCCCTTACTCTCTTTGCTTGCATTACTTTGGGATTGCCGCGGTCCATTCTCACTTTTCTACATCATACACTGCCCATGGGTTTGCTATTTGCTATTTCTCCCTTTTCGGGCTCCTTTGAGCACATTTGCTTCCTCAAGACCCATTTATTTATTTTATGGACCCATAATCCATTATTTTTGCTGCTTGGACTTAATGGTTCTTTTTTTCTATCTATTTGCCAACTTCTTTTCGGCCTATGTTGTTGGGCTCCCTCTTTCCTTTTGGCTTCCAAAATGACCATCAACAGTGTCAAATGCCAAATATTTGGCATTTGGCACACCAAACACCAAAAAACCTCTCACACGAAATGTTCTAAATGCCAAAATATTTGGCATACATAAACTATGCAATCTCAAATTCGGAAGCGTACGGATGAAAATGCTATAAATTTATTTATTATTATTATTTTTATTCACTTCTCTTGCACAACGTTCTCTCTCTCTCTCTCTCTCTCTCTCTCTCTCTCTCATGGTTTCACCCTCTCCAGCCGCCACTAATCTCTCCAGCCATGCTAGCCCAGCCTTTGCCAATCTCGCCCACAAGATCGTCACGCTGTCCACCTCGTTAGTCTTCTGATCTTGTTGCTTCAGATCCCCTACCTTCGGACCTCCCCCACCTTCAGACCTCCCCCACCTTCGGCCAAATGTTATTGTGGTAGTGTTGGTGGTGGTTTTTTTGGTTGTTGATGTGGGATTTTTTATTATTATTTAGTTGTGGGTTGCTTTTTGATTGGTTGTGGTGGGCTAATTCTGGTGGGTTTCAGTGGTTGAGGGCTGATTTATGGTGGTAGTGGGGTTACAATTTGGTGGTGGTGGTGGAGTGGTAGTGACAATGGGGGTTTGTGGATTTTGTATTTATTTATTTATTTATTTTATATTGTAGGAGTTTTTTTAAGATTATTTTAATGTATTGTATGGAAAAATAAAATATTTAAGGCGAAACTATAATATTGGTTCTTTAAGTTTACCCTGTGTGCATCATTGGTCCCTAAAGTTTGAAGCGAGCACAATTAGTTCCTCAAGTTTTAAAACTGAGTTGTATTGGTTCTTTTACTAACTGTCGTTAATGGTGTTACTTACGTGACTAACAGAAGAATGACTTGGCATTTTTTTAATGACGTGGCATTTTTTAATTAAAAAATTACAAACAAAATATACACATGAGAAACAATATTCACAACTCGGTACCAAATTAAAAAAATTATTTTCTACCAATGGTAAAAACCCACCTACGAGAGAGAAGGGGAGAGAGGGAAGAAACCAAGCACTGACCCGCCGTCGGTGGAGACCCATGCCCTAACTGCCTCTGGCAACCGCCGAAGCCCAAAACCAAAATTAAAAAACTCTATAATTTCTTTTTCCCCAGTTTATTTTTCTGATTTTTGCGGAAATTGCAGATAGAACGTAACATGGATTTCGAAGGGGCAGAAAAGAGGGAAGAAGAAAGCATAAGTGAAACTCTAAATTTTGTTTACTTTCTTTATGTAGAAATTGTTAATACCTAGATATCAAATTAAGTAAAACGCATAAATGAGAATTGAATGAACACAATTTTAAGTCAAAATCAGGAAGATCAATGGTACCTCGGCAAAACAATCTGCGAAAGCCCTGCACAGGAATATTTCAGCGAAAGAAATCTTGATCACAGGCTTGAGATCTGCCATTGGGCTACAAAGGCAATATGGTATATAGACTAAAAGAAAAGCTAGAAAGCAAAGAATTGGTAATGGAGTGGCAAATATTGAAAAAAAAAATGTGCAGCATCAATCAAAAAAAATAAATTGGGGAAAAAGAAATTATATAGTTTTTTTTTTTTTTTTTTTTTTTTTGGTTTTGGGCTTGGGCTATTGCCGACGGCGGCTAGGGTATGGGTCTCCACCAGGCGGCGGGTTAGTGGTTGGTTTCTTTCCTCTCTCCTCTTCTCTCTCTCATGGGTGGGTTTTTACAATTGGTAGAAAATAACTTTTTTAATTTGGTACTAGGTTGTGAATATTGTTTCTCACGTGTAAATTTAGTTTGTAATTTTTTGATTAAAAACATGTCATATCATTAAAAAAATGTCAAGTTATTGTTTTGTTAGCCATGTAAGTAACACCATTAATCATAGTTAATAAAAGAATCAATACAACTCAGTTTTAAAACTTGAGGGACTAATTGTGCTCACTTCAAACTTGAGAGCCTAACTAGGGTCGGACCCACAGTAGGGCAGAAGGGGGTCGTGGCCCCCCCTCCCCCCCACAAAAAAAAAAAAAAAAACTAATATATGCAGGCCCTAATTACCCCCCCCCCCCCTTAAAAAAAAACTGGTATACAAAAAAATATGATTTGCCCTTAAATAAATAAATATATATATATATATATATATATTTATATTTATATTTATCTCTCATTCTCTAAAATATTTAGATATTGACATACAAGAAAAGAAATAAATAAATAAAATTCATGCCCCTTTAACTACAAAAACAAAATATAAAAAAAAATATGGACTAAACAAAAATTACACACAAAATAAGAAACACTTATTTTGTATGTTATACTTTGTTGATGTGTTTTATAATATGAAATGTTTAAAAAATACTTATTTTGTATGTGGTATTTTTTTGAATATGAAATAGATGTTAGTTTTTATTTTCATAATTTTTTTTTTTGGTTTTAAGCTTTGGCCCCCCCTAGGTACGAATCCTGGTTCCATCCCTAGGACCAACATTGTACTTTCTGCCAATATTTGATATAGGTGAATTGTAAAATGGTGTGTTAAAATTGATAAGGTAGCTTTTTGATATCTCAAAATGATTTTTTTTTAGCACAACTGATGCTGATGTTGTTAGTGTTCTTATTAGTTATTATTATAAACTAGCCGCGAACCCGTGTGTTATGCGTGATAATTATTTTTATGATGGTTTTATTAAAAAAAAATTTACAATTTTTTTTTTTTATATATACAAGATAGAATTTCTACTCTAGCCTAATCTAAGTGTACATGTGTGTGAAGCTCCCTCCTGGAGACTTAAACACCGGCTCTTGCCCCCCAAAACACCAAAACACCAAAAAAACGTAAAAAAAAAAAAAAAAAAACTTAACAATGATTAATTGAACCAATATTAGGATAAAATTTTGTTTTTGATAATTTATTAAGGTTATTTTCTTTGTAGAAATTATAATTTCAGCCACCCAAAACATATTATCAAATAAACAATTATTAGCAAAATCTAAAAATTAAATTTCTATACATGCATTGTTATAAAATAATAATAATTAAAATAAAATTACAAAAGTTAAAATTTGTCACCTATCTGATTATTTTCGTTTGGCTAACCTTTACTTTTCTTTAAATGAATGGTATTATAGAATACTTCTAATACAACTATTAATAGTACTTTGACCACCATGAAAGATTAGAAAATAAACGAAAATTAGTAAAGTCTCATAGTTTAACATCTAAATTGAGCACTATAAAAAATCATGCTATGTAACAGAATAAATACCAAATTATCCAAATCATGCTATGTAATAGAATAATATTATATATTTATATGCTATATTTAATTCTTTAGAATACAATAGGATAACATTTAACAATTAAAGAGAGAGAGAGAGAAAAAAAAAAAAACCCAACAACAACAACAACAACAATTTAAAAAAAAAAAAAAACTAAATTGCATTAACCCAAAATAGAGTTTTAAAAAATATAAAAAATTATCAACGTAAAGTAGAGATGCAAGAAATATAAAAAAAATCCACCAAAACATTTAGAGAGAGAGAGAGAGAGAGAGAGAGAGAGAGAGAGAGAGAGAGAGGGAACCATTTTTTTTGTGAGGGAAAACTATGCATAGAATAGAAGAGATATATAGTGACAAATTTATAGTAAGATGGTGTGAATAAGAAGAGACAAAAATAAAGGAAGATGAAGGGAAAGAGGAAGAATGATATTAATGTAGAGGGTAGTGGGGAGATGAAAAGGTAAGGGAGAGAGAAAAATTGAGGAAGTAGTGGGGAGATGAAATTGTAAGGGAGAAAGAAAGGTTGGAGAAGTGTAAATATTAAAAAATTAACTGTTAAAAACAACTATAGGAAAATTGGAAAGAAAAAAAAAATCCCTAAAGCTTGAAAGGCTTCAACGTTGTTGTTGTTGTTGTATTTTTTTTTTTTTTTTCCTTTTTCTTTAAGTTGAAAAGGCTGACACAAAACCCTAAAGCTGAATTGAAAAAGACTTTGGGTTGGGCTTGATAATGGAACTAAATAAATAAGAGGTGGGCTGGATTAATTATACAGATTTATTATAGGGTGATAATGGAAGTAAATAAATAAGTAGTGAGTTGGATTTATTATAGGGTGATAGTGAAATTAAATAAATAAGTAGTGGACTGCATTTATATGACTGAAAATTGTAAAAACCATTTTAAAATTGAAGGACAAATTATATTTAAAATAAAAAAAAATGACGTGGCAATTGATGTGACGCAACTTGAGAGCAGCAGCATTAAACGCTATGCTTCAGTTTTTAGTAATATATATATTTAAAAAAAAAAAGACAAAATCTTCTCTCAACCTGAGTTGTTTGAATACTACTTATTACTAAAAATTGAAATAATATCGTGAGACTCAATTTTAAAATTATTTTTGTTAAAAAAAGTATTTGCGAGTATCGTAAATAGTATATAAGACCTAGTAAAATGCCTAACACAAACACTGAAATAGTTTCAGTAAAATCCGAACGTAGGCTCAAAGTCAAAGAGGACAATGACGAGATAGTGCAACCAAAAAAAAAAAAAAACATATCACGCCCAGCAAGGTGGGCTCCGGCGAATTTAAGGAAAGTTTGTGAAATTCTCTTTCATCATTAGTTTTTCATTTGCTTTTCGTTCTCTTTGAGGTAAAACTTGTTCTCTAATTAACAACTGTACTCACAAACACGAAAGCAATGATCTTCTTGTCGGCAGGGTCTATTTCAGATTAGCGACTGCGATGTTCGACGCAGGCTTAGGGTCGGCAAAAGGAATTTTGGAGTTTAATGCAACTGCAAAATTGAGGCATTTTCTATATTCAAATTTATTTAAATAATGTTTAAAAAAAAATCCATTATTCTTATAGTTATATTTTTTTAGTGTTTTTGATGAATTTTTTATTCATTTGTGAGTTGTTTTTCTAGTATTTTTAAAACTTTTTTTTTTTTGAAAAATGTCTTATTATTCGTTTGTGAATTTTCACTTTATTTTTTTTTTCTATATTATATGTGTTCATTACTATTAACAAATTATTTAAATAATTATTTTCAGACTTGATTAATTTTTTACAAAACTATTTTTTTTTCCTTCTTCTGGTTAACAACTAGCATATGTATAAAACAACAAAGATAAAATTTTTAATTAAAAGAAATAAGTGAACGGTGGTCCACTTACATTTTGATATTATTTTTTTGGCTAAAACCCAAACTAAATATCTGTTTTCATTTCCCTTAAAAAAAAAAAAATCTGTTTCAAAAGAAATAAATAAATAAAATTTCATTAAAAAAAAAAAAAAAAAAACCAAAGAAAGGAGTGGACAGTGGTCCACCTCCCATTTTTTTAAAGCTAAGACCTATAATCCAATATATATAATACTAGTCGCTAAACTGTGCGATGCACGGGAAAACTATTGGAAAATAAATTTAATCCGTCTTTTTGTTCTATTAAATTTAATCTTTCTTTTATTCTTTTAAAATAAGAGTTTAGGTCTAATGATAAAAAACAATTATCGTGTAATGGACGTAATAAATTAACATTTTATTGAAACTATAAAAAAAAAGGGTATAACATCATTTTGAATAGTAAATCTATAGTTTTATAACATCTTAAACTTTTTTTTCTTAATGGCATAATGTGTTAGGATCACAAAGGAGTTTGTGTAAAATCTAACTGTGAAAAGTTGTTCTTAAAGGTTCAGAAATGCATTAATTTTGTTAAATAAAAGTGTAACTTTTATCACATTTTATAATAACTTTACAAATTTATAGCATTTATCTTTTAGTTAACGTTGTATTAGAGGATTGGAGTTTTTCTTAATTGGATGTGTTTACAGTTAATATTTACACACTTTTGTTTCAATGGCCAATTAACTTTTTACAAAATTGACCAAAATGACATTTTACACCAGTCAAAGTTTGCATCAAACTTTTCAACCAAAAAACTAATAATAATAAAATAAAGAATAATTTAAACAATTATTCTACATGAACTTTTCATCGAAGAGCCAATTTAGATTCAACTTCCACCTAAAGCGTGCAACAAACCATTTCCCAATTTTCAATTTCATTATTAGTTGTCTCAACTTCATATTGCTACTACACCAAACTCCTGTTTAGATGCGCACTTAGAAGCATAGCATCCCATAAAAACCTCTTGCCCAATTAACATAAAGCCAAAAAAGAAAAACAGCCCAAAAAACATGCAACTACTTCACACTCTTGGCTTTAGTGTTCTTGGAACCAAATGCTTACTAAACATCAGATTTTGTATATCAAATTGTTGCACACTCTAAATGCTTTTATTCATCTGTTAACAATTTCCACAATTACTACAACAGGCCATTGAAAAAAAAAATAGTAATAGTAACTAATAATGCTAGGTCTATCTTTATCTTAAAGCTAAGATAGTGATGTTTGAGGGAACATTTCAACTTAATAGGGTGCAAGCAAAATGCAAATCAAACTAAACTATTAGGATAAACCACTACTAAAAAAAAAAAAAAAAATGCAGGTCCTCTCATTCCTTCTTGCAAGCCAATAGTAGCTGTAAGAGTTATCACGATTTCTCAATTCCATGAGAGTATTCCACCTGATGGTCTTGACGCAAGCATCCTCCTTTATCCCATCCCCTGCAAGTTTAAATTTTTAAGAATGAAAATTGTCAATCGGTGGTTTCAAGCAAGAGTTACATTTGTACAAAATATAAGCAGCCTAACTCATTTCCTTGAGGAAAGAAAGACCAACACCTCAGTTAAAAATTTCTGACTACAAATAGGAAATTACTTCAATTAACCAAAAAGAAAAAAGAAAAGAAAATGCAAAGTCTACAATGCTTCCCAAACCTAAAAGAATGAAAAAAAATGTTCATCAAAGCATCATTCACAATAATATATATAAAAGTGCCCAAAAGTACTACAAACAACCAAATCAATTAAAAAGTAACAATATACGCACAAAAAAAGAGCCTCATGTGAGGATTATGCTACTCTTTAAGTTTTTTTGGTTTTTTTTATTTTTTATTTTTTATTTTTTATTTTTTTAACTTTAAATCTCACTTATCAAAAAGTAGAAGTTTTTTTTTTTTTTTTAATCTCTCACCATTTTGTGAGTACCATCATCAATTGGAAACAATTGGAGCTTCAGCTTCATAGGAGTATATTGTTCTCAACAAAATTTTTTTGCAAAAAGGAAGGCAAAGGAGGCAAAACTTTGCCAACAAAATTAGAATCCTTTTGGTCTGGAATTTAGATTGGAAACAAATCATGCCATCAAAAACTTTAGATGTCTAGAATTTAAATCCTATTAGGAATACAGAAAGAAAAAAAAATAGGCACCCTCCTAGAGCACCTAGGTCATGTTCAACCTCTTTATCCATAACTACCTGCTACAATTGCTCAATTTCATTGAAAACCAAAGAAAACCCAACAAATGCAGCTTTTTTTGCATTTATTATATGTATGTGATGAGATGACACCAGCTAATATCCATTTTAATGACCTTCATGAAATATTAACATTGTGAATTTTTGATGCTGCATACAGCAAGATTAAAGATGGTTAGTCACTATGGTTCTTTTGTCAATCATAGTAATAGGGTGCTAAGTAAACTGCTTAGCCCCTCAAGGGTGAAAAGCCCTTGAATTAAGCATCTCTAATGAATGAAAGTATATGCAGCCAATTACAACAATTTAACCCAACAGAGCAAGTTGTTAAACAATTGTTTTTGTTGAAAATAAATAATTTTCCTTTGAAACAAATAGAAGCTCATTTAGCAAATATATGTTCCTGGGAAAATAGCAAGACGTAGATGTAATGGAAGATGTAGCCCACTTTATCAATGAAGAAAAGCCAAAAGAATTGGTGCATAGAAACATGGTTTTATCAAAAAATTCTAATAGCCATTAGTCACAACAGCATGCTAAATTCTATATGTTTCTAAAAGAAATTTCACTAAACACATGATATGAACAATAACTAAAAATAACAAACACTGAAGAGTGTAGGACTACCACAATACTATTAATGCCGACTCCCCAAAATAGAACACCAAAACCTTCTCATAGCAAACTCGTAAATAATAAATTAATAATTGAGACTTTGAGACTTTGCAAATACTAAGCAGTATTTAAAATAAAGAAAAAAAAAACCACAGATTGAAAGAAAAGGAAAAAAATATTACATTGGTTTAAAGCAAGTATAGAGTAGTCGTGAAGTCCCTCTAAAGATGCTTCTTTCACAATCACGTGAAATTTGAATATGAAATATGAAGAATTGGCTCCTTTAGGATATGGAATTTTGGAATGTGCGAGCAATTGAAAGGTGTGTGTCTAATGTTTCTTCACCAATCTGAAAGGTAGGTTTGCTCATGCTATGACAGAGACTAAGGTTTTCGACTTTCTTATTAAAGATTATAAAACTGTCCCCAGTTATTTTTAAGTCATTATAGTAGAGATCAATTGTAAATCATATGTAACGTCAATAATTTTGCATCCTTGTGAAACATGTTCAGATACTATAGATTTAACCTTACACGGTGGGCATAAGTGCCCCCTCTAAGATTAATACCGAAACACAATCAAATTAGTAAGTAAATATATGCATGTCTAATATTCATTTCCAACAACAAAATAAAAAATCGAGGCCAATGACAATGTAACCAAATCAGAGTAGTGCTTCTAGCTTTTCTACTTATCATAACAAAAATCACTTATTTTTAAGGATTACATATTTATTGAGAGGATGAATAACAGATAATCCTCATATTTTCCTGACGAATGTTATCAAACATAATATACAACGTACATTCAGTTGAATTAAGTAGTCAATTGAAAACCTTCTCCACTAATAGATGCTTTCATGTAATAATGTAGTATTATTCATGAAATAGTAATATCAATTCAATTCTGACAAATAAAAGAGCATCGCCAACATTAAACATGTCAATATTACAAATTAACTTCTAGTAATTTCAGAACTCTAATAACTAAAAATCATTATCATGCAGCCATTATATATGGGTTTAAGAGTATCCTATCAATCATTTAGACCCATTGCATTATCTAATAGCAGAAAAAATTTATAAAATTTAAGCAATAATAGATGATGATCCTAAAAAACCATCGAAAATGTTAGATCTTGATTAGCTTGTAATACATACCTGATACCTACAGGAGGTCTCTATCTACACTCTTCAACAACCACTCTTGTCTGATTAGTTTTCTAAGCTTCCATAAATTTCCATATCAAGATTAGAAGCTGTCTGCACCAAATTCATTGTTGTCTAGCTTCACTCACCCACCTTTGGTTCCGATTGTACCATAATAGCCAGGCTATATTCAGCATGAACTCCACCTCCATGACATGCCCATTTTGCTAATAACACTATACCTACGGAAACATCATGGTTGGTCTCTAGACTTTTGGCGCTTCTGAGCACTCCCATATTTCATGTGTCACTGATTCTGCACTATCCCCACATATTTCACTTGAGAATGATGGAATTATTTTCCTACAGTAAAGATTGAGCTTCTTCATAGATAAAATATTGTGGATCACCTTTCAAGCAAAAATTAAAAGTTATGGCTGCACATTTAGTGTCCAATACAAAGAGAAGTACTTTTTAGCATGTCACAACACATCATGCTCTTTAAGAGTGACAAACCACATGTGAAATATAGACCACTCCAATAAGAGCAATTGATGAATTTTGAATGTTCCCTAAATCCTAAATTAGACCTTGTAACAATAGTGCAGCCAAAAAAAATAAATTTGTACAATCCAATCAACTATTACCAAAACTATCTAAATGTTGTTTTCTACAATATAAACCTGTCCCACCATCAATACCAATCCCAATAACTAACATATGAATCATAAAAAATTCAAACCCATACCAATCCCAATATCTAACATATGAATCATAAAAGAATTTCAAATACACAATCTGAAAGAATTAGAAAGTAAAATTCCTTATGAATTTCGAATTTAAATCCCCCAAACTATAGACTAAAATCAAGTTTTTAAGCGGTAGCCACATGAACCTAGATAAAAATTCACAAAATTAAATCCAAAAAAACCGAAGAATTATAAAGAGAGTAATAAAAATTCAGAATTGTAAAGCGAGCAAAAAAATTTCAAAAGAGAGGAATGAAAAATACAAATTTTTAGCCGTGAGTTGCATGGTAACAAATAATCCCTAAAAAAAAATTATTTATAATATAATATAGGGTTATGGATTCCTAATCAAATTTGGTTAGGGTTATGGATTCCTAATCAAAATATAATATAGGGTCATGAATTCCTAATATGTTAATGGTATAGAAAATTATTTACCAGCAGTGGTGGTGTCTGATTTGATTTTCTCTTCAAGCTCTGTTGCGGTCCCATCGTCACCTTCGCTTCCGGAAAAACTCTCCGACTGTGAAACCATATGGTTGGTGATGCCTTCTTTCTATCTCGGACCTGACAGTGTGGGGATGGCTTCTTGGCAAGATTGATTTTCAGTGTTGGGTTTTGGGGAAGGAGAAGGTAGAGAAATAGAGAAGAGAGGGGAACGGCAGAGCTTTTTTTTGCGCTTATGTTTTTTTATATTTAGGTTTTTATAGGGTTTTAGAAAAGGTTTTTCTTCGCTTATGTTTTTTTTTTTTTTTTTTACGTTTTTTTTTAATATTGTGATGACGTGAAAAATTGTGAGAGTTTCAAAGATTTCGATTATATATATATATATATATATAGATTATATATTAATAAAAAAAAACCTATATAAATATCTATTTTCAAATTGTGAATGGGAAAGGCCATAATACTGTTTTTTTTTTTTGTGAAAGAGTTTCAATCTATGACGTCCGCTCTTGATAATTGCTCTTTATTATCAAACCAAGACACCAATCAGTTTTTTGGTGTAGGCAAGAATTGAAGAGTGTGGACACATTTTACTTGCAATAATTACGTGGTTTCATTGGCTCATTAGACTCATACTACTGTTAATGATAAAACAAAGTAGAAGTTTACAATAACGACAACAACTAGTTTCTCAAAAATAAAAAAACAACAACAACAACAACTAGAATGAGTGAGAGAGACTCAGAGCCAAATATGTGTGGGAGAGTAATAGCGAAGACGGTTCTGGAACAAAGTACAGTTAAAGGAAAGCAACTACCAAGCTTAGAAAAAATTAACTTTTGTGGGAAAATTTACAACGGTAAATACAATCTGTCAGGTCCACAGCCCAAGATTTTATAGGTCACAGTGTTTTTTATTTTATTTTTACAAATAATTTATTTTGAGTACTGCTTTGAATACAACAAAATGCAAGAATAATTTAACATTTCTAAATTAACATAGCAAAAAATTAAAATTAGAGATTGTAGTTGATGCCATATGCGAGTTTCCATCTTCACTCCCTACTCCACAAATATAAAATTGCCATATGACCACCGGTCCACCACTACCAACCATTTGCGAATGCCACTAGCAAGAGATTGTTGATGCCATCAATGCTGCTTGTTACCGTCATCAATCACTGCCAAGCTCACACCACCACGTCCTTTGTGTTCTTCAAAGCTTGTTTCAGTTTGTCTATTGAAACAAAATATTTTGATATTAATCAATTATAGTGTACTATTTTGGAATTGTTCGTAATATATATTTGACACTCATATTTACTTACTCATATATATTTATTTATCATGAATGAAATATAATAAGAATCAAACAAAAGCAACATACTTTGTGTTTTTAAAGGGGTGAAAAAATGAATTTAATCGTGTGGGGCCAAGAAATCCTTCGACCCAGCCCACTTCGTTCCTGGGCCAAAGGCCCAAGCCAAGGAGGCACCTGAAATCCGAGGAGGAAAAGAAGAAGCCCAGGCGCAAACAGAACGGGCCAAGGACGACCCCATCATCGGGCGTCCGAGAACTTGAGGAACAGGCCCGTAACGAGCAGTCACCTCCACATTAAATGTACCTGACAACCGCCCTGGCCGCATTAATGAGGAGGGGACTTCACACTAGCGTCGCCTTGGTTGCCGCGACTCTCAAAGAGACTGAGAAGGCGGCTGATGGGACAAGCACCTGAGCAAATGTCCTGATCGCTCAACAAGTGTAGGGCTAGGATTAGTTGGGTAAAGGATATATAATGTAAGGGAATCCCCCAGAAAGAGAGGCCCCCGAAAAAAAAGAAAAAGAAGGAAATGAGGAAAAAGATGGAGGCCAAATGGGAGAAAAGCCTCCTCGTCCATGGTCCAAGGAGCATCCCCCATTTGTAAATTGCTCTAAGTCTTTCATTAAATAAAAAGAGAATGGAGCCCACGCCCCGTGAACGCCGGCCGGCGCCTAGACCTTCGATCCACTTTCTACAAATTCATTGTTCGGGGTTCGTTGGACCCTTGACCCAGATCCGTTGGGCCCAGGGCACCAAAAATGCGGTCCCTACAATTGGCGCCGTCTGTGGGAAGGATTAGTGCGCCAGCCGGCGCAACGGGCGACTGTTCTAAACAGATATTCTACAAGAGATCGGTGGTGATGCAAAAAAAACAAGAAGAAACTGCCAAAGAAACATTGCAGAAAGATAAAGGCTCGAGACAGAAGATTCAATAACAAAAAGAAAAACTTGATATTATTTCATAAAAGGAAAATCTACAAATTACAATCAGAGGCTCAGACAGGCTTGTTTTACAACTGTTCCTACCAGCTAGTCCTACAATCAGAGGCCCAGGCGGACCCGTCCTAAAACTAGCTAGAGGGAAGTGTCAACCTGTGCCCTTACTGGCATCAAGAGAATGGGGGAGCTTGACAGTAAGCGGACGGAAGGGGGGTGAGGCTGGCTTGTTCCAAGGTCACCCACAACTCCTTTCTCGGAGCGGCTGGGCTTGAACAAAGCGAGGAGCAGATGCAGGGGCTCCGGGACGCCCTCCCCCATGATGTTCCCTTGGTTTTCTCCAACCCCCACGAGCGACGGCCGTTGGAGACGGCAACACTCGGGCACCGCCCATGATGTGAGTTCGCATGTCTCCTCCGTCGGGGGTGCGCTCCAAGGAGGGACGTTAGGTACTTCAACGACATCCCTCCGGGCCACCATGCATGGCGCCATCGGTGTCACGCCTAGACTCTGCCGCACCGGAAGCCCAGTCGGGGCTGTGGCCACAATGGCTTTTGGCACGGATGTCCTCACACCTGTCCAAAGCCGCCCCATATCTCCTAACTCCGGTCACAATTCCGGCGGGGTTATTAAAGGGGCATGGGGAGCTGAAAGGTGGTGCTCTTTCTGTTTGTGTTGAGAGGCTCATGGAGTATGAGGAAACCATCCCCCCAGAAGGCCTTATATAGAGGAGGAAGGTTGGTGAGAATTAATTCACGCAGAATTCGAAAAGGGAGTTACCGAAGCGTTGGGTAATAATGAAGCCATCAAATCCCAAGGGGGCCGCAGGCCGTTGGGCTTCTGTCAATTCACGAGGCCATTAATGAAGGCGCGTCTCGTGCACCGAAGCGTCAGGCGCGGAACACGAACAGCTAAAAGACGCTTCGTGTAAGATAAAAGATGGGGCTCGAGCTGGAGGCGAGATCAACGCCACGTGTAAGATCATCACCCAACTGAAGGAAGAATCGTCCCCAGTAAAACAGTCCGAGGGCAAACCCCTACTCACGGAGAAATGAAAGTATTAGATAGAACCAAGGCTCTGCATAGTCCTCGGACTCAGGCCTATGGGGAAACTAACTACTTCAGAAGGACAAGTGTTAGACAGAACCAAGGCTCTGCATGGTCCTCGGACTCAGGCCTATGGGGAAACTAACCACTTCAGAAGGACAAGTATTAGACAGAACCAAGGCTCTGCATAGTCCTCAGACTCAGGCCTATGGGGAAACTAACTACTTCAGAAGGACAAGTACTAGACAGAACCAAGGCTCTGCATAGTCCTCGGACTCAGGCCTATGGGGAAACTAACTACTTCAGAAGGACAAGTGTTAGACAGAACCAAGACTCTGCATGTTCCTCGGACTCAGGCCTATGGGGAAACTAACCACTTCAGAAGGACAAGTATTAGACAGAACCAAGGCTCTGCATAGTCCTCGGACTCAGGCCTATGGGGAAACTAACTACTTCAGAAGGACAAGTGTTAGACAGAACCAAGGCTCTGCATGGTCCTCGGACTCAGGCCTATGGGGAAACTAACCACTTCAGAAAGACAAGTATTAGACAGAACCAAGGCTCTGCATAGTCCTCGGACTCAGGCCTATGGGGAAACTAACTACTTCAGAAGGACAGGTGTTAGACAGAACCAAGGCTCTGTATGGTCATTGGACTTAGGCTCGCGGGGAAACTAACCACCTCAGATGATCCTAAGCGTTAGACAGAACCAAGGCTCTGTATGGTCATTGGACTCAGGCTCACGGGGAAACTAGCCACCTCAGATGATCCTAAGTGTTAGACAGAACCAAGGCACTGCATGGTCCCAGGACTCAGGCCTATGGGGAAACTAACTCCTTCAGAGGATTCTAGGTGTTAGACAGAACCAAAAGCACTGCATGGTCCCAGGACTCAGACCTATGGGGAAACTAACTCCTTCAGAGGATTCTAAGTGTTAGACAGAACCAAAAGCACTGCATGGTCCACAGACTCAAGCCTACGGGGAGCTAACAACTTAGCAACTGTACCTAGGTCTTGCATGGTCCTCGGACTCAAGCCTATGGGGAGCTAACCGCCTATACTGAAGGTAGCAACTGTACCTAGGTCTTGCATGGTCTTCGGACTCAAGCCTACGGGGAGCTAACCACTTAGCAACTGTACCTAGGTCTTGCATAGTCTTCGGACTCAAGCCTACGGGGAGCTAACAATTTAGCAACTGTACCTAGGTCTTGCATGGTCCTCGGACTCAAGCCTATGGGGAGCTAACCGCCTATACTGAAGGTAGCAAATGTACCTAGGTCTTGCATGGTCCCCGGACTCAAGCCTATGGGGAGCTAACCACTCATACTGAAGGTAGCAACAAGACCAAGGCTCTGCATGGTCCTCGGACTCAGGCCTATGTGGAAATTAACTACATTGAAGAAATCCCAAGTGTCTACTTGAAGAAATTCTATCTGGCCCTTAGGAAACGAAAGGTGCATCAGAGCATACATGCCCTCTCATTATAATAGTTGGCGCCGCGATTGGCCGAGATACAACCGAAGTCAAAATCACACAAGTAAAGAAAAGGCGAATGGCGTGCAAGTAGGCCAACAGGCACAACAAATAGAAAAAGAAATAAAACACGTATTTCATTAAGTCCATAAAGGTTACATGGTGAACACCACATTACAATCTAAAAGAAAAAGATGCAAAAGACAAGAGAGGCGACAGGTTCGAGGGGCCTGTCCTGCCCACTTATTTTCCTCCCTCAGCAAGGGGCTGGACCATGGCAGCTCCAAGGCCTTCTGCTCCTTGGCCAGGAGGGACAGCCTGTGAAGGCGCGGCAGGAACGGCTGCCTCCTCTGCGGCGGGAGCCTCAGCCTCAGAGGTGGACTTAGCAACCCCCTGGGGCGCCTCCTCAACGGGGCCCTTACCTGATTCTGCTACCTTGGGAAGGTCACTTCCTTGGGCAGGCTCGCCCGAGGGTTCAGCGATTGAGGTGTCCTCACCCGCAACAGCGCTGGCTTCCTCCGCGGCCTCTCCGGCCTCAGCGCTACCTGGAGTTGCCTCACGGATGGCAGGAGGGTAGTACACGCTTTCCTCCTTCCACAAATCAGACGAGGCCTCAACCCCGGCCTGTCTGAGAGCCTCCCTCCAAACCTCAGCAGAGTAGCGCCTGCACAACCCGGGGACTTGATCTTTAAAGGCTGCTTCTGTCTCTGCCATCCCAGCATTATAAGCCTCCTCCTCGGCTTCCTGCTTAGCGGCCAGGGCGTCTTCTTTGCCTTGGACAGCCTCAAACTTGGCCCTAACGGCCTCGTCTCTGGCCTCGTCTGCCACCCTTTTGGCTTCTTCTGCAGCCGCCACCTTCTTTGGCAGATCAGCAAGCAGCTCCTTTGCCATTTTCAGCTGCTCCTCCGCCTCGCCCAGGCGCTTTAAATGATCTTCGGCCTGCTTCTGGAAGCCAGCGAGGCCTGACAGGGCGGTATCCCGAGCACTGGTCATCGCACTCAGCTCCTCCCGGGCCTTGGCGAGATCAGCCTTAGAGTTTTTAAGGACCTGTGTGGCCTCCAGGAGTTTCTCACGCTCCACGTCCATGGCCTTCCCCTGGTCATGGGCCACGTCCTCCAACCTATAAGTGGCCTGAATGGCCTGCCCAACAAGACGAGCACACGGTTAGCCAAGCTCGGAAAAGGGAGTGAAAGAACTAAAACTGGGAAAGTCATAAGTGTTGAGGCATTTACCATTCCCAAGTACCTCTTGAGGCATAGGAAGACCTCTCGGCTCCTCATAGTCCCCAGCTCCGCCATGTCAGCTGGGAGTAACAAACACCTTTCCAGCGCGTCGGCCATGTACGCGCCTTCACCCTCTCTGAAATCCCTGAGGGAGGAGTCTTCCCTCAGCGGCTCCCCATGGAGCGTTAGGGAAGGAAGCCAGGCCTGCGGCTCGGGCTGGGCGTCAGCCTGCTTTTCCTGGCCTCGGGAGCCTATCTTCAGTTGTTTGGGTTGCCGCCGAGTATCATCCCCCTCCCGTGGAGACCCGGACCTCTCCTCAGCTGACCTTTTGCCCTTATCCTTCTTCTGCTTGGGATCAGAGGGCTCATGCCTAGAAGGCAGACTCGTCTTGGACGGAGAGGGAGGAAGCCTCGACTGGGTAGGGGCCAACTTGCCCTGAGCAAAACGGGTTTTAGGAGGAGGAAGCTCTGGCTTTGATTTCCCCGGCTAGCCTTCAATCAGTTTCGACAGGCTAGGTTGGGGCCTCTTCTTGTAACCCATTTCGTGCCAAGAAGAGGACTTGGACACTGAGAAGTCTGCTTCAGTCAGACAAGGGTCACCCAAATCTCCGGGAGGGTCTTCGGACTGTTGGACTTGTTCGAATATGTCAAACTCGTCCTCGGCGGGGCCAAGGTCAGCAACCTCCTCTTCCCTCTCTAAGCCTACTTCGGCGGGCTCCGAGAGTCTAAGGGAGGAGGAGGAGGGACCCGCAAGTGTTACGCCTTCTGATGTAGAGGGCACCTCGGGGAACCGAAACCCGTCCTCGGTCACGGTTATCTTTCGAAGCCGAGGATCCTTTGCTCTGATCACGTACTTCGGCGCCGCAAATGACTTGTGAGCCGGGTCGTATTTCAAGATCTGGTGAGCGACCCTAACCTGATTGTCAGCCTCGTTCACGAAAACCTCTGCCCTCAGCGCCTTTTGCAAGTCTTCCCGATTGATCAGGCTGAAGTGACGCGTGAAGGCGTGCGGATCTGCAAGAGGAATCACATTCACATTAGAAACCAAACGGTACAAAAAGAAATGGACGAAGTAAAAGATGAAACTGATTAGGGTCCGAGAACCCTCTCCCCATCTTCCCATTGCCCCACCTGGGGTCCCCTCCGTCGTCGGGCAGTGAAGGCCATTGTGCCACTCTCCGGATACGATGAGGAAGTCCTTGTTCAACCCCTTGCTGGACTCAGGGAGGCACTGAATGAGCCGGACCCTGTCATCCCTGGTCTTCAGATAGTAAGTTTCACCCTTCAAGCACTGGAGGTTATAACACCAGTTGACGTCATGGTGGGTCAACCTCAATCCCATCTTCTCATTTAGGGCATCCACACAGCCCAGAATCCTAAAGACGTTGATGGCACACTGGGTGGGGGCTAGCCGGAAGTGCGTCAGATAGCCTCTCATCACCGGCCCCATGGGTATTCTCATGCCACCCTCAACGAAGGCAACGATGGGAATCACCACCTCGCCCTCCTGCCTCCGAAGGCGCCACTCGCCCTCCGCGCAATACCTCAAGCCCACGTTGGCAGGTATCTTATAATTGGCGATGAATTTCTCCATCGCCTCCTCAGTGAAGACATACTTCTTAAATATACCCATCCCAAACGATGCCTAAGCAAGCTAAAAGAGAGCAAATGAAAAAGAGGAAGTTCAAAGAGAGGGAGGGTGACTTACAGAAATGCGTAGGAGCTCATCGGACCAACTTTATATGCTGGAGATGTAGACTCTTGTGTGCGAATGAACAGAGGAATCAGCTTTTCAAATGGGCATTTATACCCACCAATCAAGGGGTCGTGCGGGTTTTTTCCATCCCCAACTACCAGGCGAATCCCCACCATTGGATCGTCATCTTCCCGTTGAACGTGGGGGGCACAGAGCCGCCTGAATTTAATGAAGGGAACTTCACGCCCTTCGAAGCGTCAGTAACGCGTCTGGGGCAGATGAAAGGGCTCCGGAACTGACAGGGGATCAGACTTAATGGGATGCGTGGCAGGCCCGAGGACATCAAAATCCCCCTTCCGCCCGAGGATGCGGATAGCATGATTTTGAGGGGCTATTGTGGGGCCAAGAAATCCTTCGACCCAGCCCACTTCGTTCTTGGGCCGAAGGCCCAAGCCAAGGAGGCACCTGAAATCCGAGGAGGAAAAGAAGAAGCCCAGGCGCAAACAGAATGGGCCGAGGACGACCCCATCATCGGGCGTCCGAGAACTTGAGGAACAGGCCCGTAACGAGCAGTCACCTCCACATTAAATGTACCTGACAACCGCCCTGGCCGCATTAATGAGGAGGGGACTTCACACTAGCGTCGCCTTGGTTGCCGCGACTCTCAAAGAGACTGAGAAGGCGGCTGATGGGACAAGCACCTGAGCAAATGTCCTGATCGCTCAACAAGTGTAGGGCTAGGATTAGTTGGGTAAAGGATATATAATGTAAGGGAATCCCCCAGAAAGAGAGGCCCCCGAAAAAAAGAAAAAGAAGGAAATGAGGAAAAAGATGGAGGCCAAAGGGGAGAAAAGCCTCCTCGGCCATGGTCCGAGGAGCATCCCCTAATTGTAAATTGCTCTAAGTCTTTCATTAAATAAAAAGAGAACGGAGCCCATGCCCCGTGAACGCCGGCCGGCGCCTAGACCTTCGATCCACTCTCTACAAATTCATTGTTCGGGGTTCGTTGGACCCTTGACCCAGATCCGTTGGGCCCGGGGCACCAAAAATGCGGTCCTTACAAATCGTAATGTCAACCCAAAATTTCAAGAATTGGTTGAAATGACCCGGAATGGACCGAAATTTACGTAACCCGCGGTGGAATAAGGGAGTTTCTCATTCCATTTTGCATACTAGAGCAACATTTTCTAGCCACTCCAACCAGAACAGAACAATATCCATCACATTTGACTAGGTGCACACTGCCTCCTTGTCTTCTTTTAAGGCATTGTCATCTTCAAATCCCATAAATGGTTCAAGATGTCAAAAGATTTTGCTAATGGTAATTGTCAGTTGATGGCATCGGCAAAAGATCGCAAACACTAATATCAAGACATGGGCTAATGCCATTAAAAGGATCACAAATACTAATATCATGGTGGTGGAGAATGCCCGTGATTGGTGGTGTTGATGGCATTGGCGATCTCTTGCTATTGGTGCTGGTGAAGGCTATTGGTGGTAGACCACTGGTGGTGAGAATGTGTTGGTTATTATTATTATTATTATTATTATTATTATTTATTTTAGGTAGCTAAAATAAGAAAAAACATAAAAATAGGATTTAATTAAATATATGGACATATGCCACATTTTTATTTGTGGAGTATAAAGAATAGCATGGAGAGTGATGGAAGATTTGGATTCAAACGTCACGTGTGGCACTGTAAAACTATAAGATGGTAGGTACTAAAACTATGTTCCTTCGAGGCAACAACTAACCCAACTGACAAACTAATCAAAAGACGTAATCAATTTTCCTTTCTCTTGTGCACGTTTGTTGTTACAATTTTTTTCTCTTCAATGACAAAAGATTCAAATTCAAATTATACATGTTTATTTCACATAATCACTAAAGGTAAAATTGTGAAATTGGATGCACGCTATCTATGATTACATTTGGAATAGGTTCACTGCTTGACGGGACTGACGAATTCATTTACCGAAGATGACGTCCATGATACAAACGAAGATATTCCTGGACGAGCAAATTAATACCCACGTCATTGACGAAGGCAGGAAGGCCATTCAATGCAGCATAATTACACCCAGAACTTTCACAAGGCCAACTGTATGAATCGTTGGAGCACATTAAGGCCACATTACACAGCACCAAACGTTACCAAGAGGAGCATTAAGACCTCCATAACTACCCCAACGGCTAGAAGCTATGAAAGCATATATAAAGCTCACACATTGCCAAGTACAAGGTACATACACACATAGACACTGAGAGATTTCTTTTGTTTTGTTACATTACATTGTTTATTCCTAAAGAGCTTCTTATACTGACTTTGGCATCGGAGGCGTTGTGGCAGGCACCACACCGATGACCACCTTTGAGGGTACGTTCATATAGGCTGGAGATTGCTTCCATCTGACCACCTTGACTGACGAACTTATGCTTCATCAGTTTGGCGCCGTCTGTGGGGACGACGTGACGTTTTCATTTTCATATTTGAAAATGTTGCTTCCATCAACTTCAGTATTCAGATGGAGTCCAATCAAGATTCCGCAGCCTTGGCTCAGCAAGTCCAAGCTTTTGCGGCCACCGTTGAAAAGCTTACTAGGCAAAATCAGGAAATGAAGTTACGGCTTCAACAGGAGGTGAATCGATTAAAAAACAACGTAGAGGACGAGAGAAATAGCCATAGAAGGAGTGACCATCGAAGACCTACTACTCCGACAGAACAGAATTCAGATTTTCTCCAAGAGATGAGGAAGGAGATGGGCGAGTTGAGAAATGCCATCAGAGAGAAGACAGACCAGAGCGTGGGTAGAATGGTAAGGGCAACATACTCACCTTTCACAGCAGCGGTCCTGGGATGCCAGTACCGTTGAAGTTTCGACTACCACAACTTGAGTCGTTTGATGGGCTCAAGGATCCCCAGGATCACCTCAACACCTTCAAGACGACACTGGGCCTTCAACAGCCCCCTGACGAGATAATGTGCCATTCTTTCCCCACCACTTTCAAAGGAGCAGCGAGGGAATGGTTCACCAAGTTGCCAACATCGTCCATTGATAACTTCGAACAACTGAGCAACGCCTTTTTACGTCATTTCATTGGAGGACAATGTTCTAAGAGGCCGGCGGATCATTTACTCACCATTAGACAAGGAGAGAAAGAAACCTTGAGGTCCTATGTGAAACGCTTCACTCGGGAAACCCTAGAGGTGGACGAAGCTGACGATAAGGTGCAGTTGACGACCTTCAAAGCAAGACTGTGATCCAGGGAGTTCATGGCTTCACTCGCAAAAAATCCTCTGAAAACGATGGCGGAGGTGCTCCTGAAAGCATAGAAGTACATGAACGCAGAAGAAGCACTAGCTGCCATAAGGGACGTCGAAAAACCAGGGAACAAGGAAAGGAAGGAGGACGAACATGAGGACAGAAAAGGGACCGCCTAGATCGTCGATTCAGTGACGGAGGAAAAAGGAAAGATGAAAAAATTCCACGAATGGTAAAGTTCACCCCCCTAGTTATGCCAATTGATAAAATTTTAACGCAGATTAAGGACGAGCACTACCTAAAATGGCCAAGACCATTGCATTCATCCCCTAACGTTCATGACAAGAACAAGTACTGCCG
This sequence comes from Quercus aquifolioides, assembly GCA_019022515.1. Lineage (NCBI taxonomy): Eukaryota > Viridiplantae > Streptophyta > Magnoliopsida > Fagales > Fagaceae > Quercus > Quercus aquifolioides. The sequence continues at coordinate 15,794,310 of CM032334.1, read as the reverse complement.
GTTTCACAAGGATCATGGCCACTATACAGAAGATTATCGGGATCTAAAGGAGCAAATAGAGGAGTTGATACAAAAAGGGAAACTGCAGAAGTATGTGAAGAAGGGGGGGTATAGCAAGTTCAGAGACGATAATAAGAACCAGCATGAGTCCTCTTCCAGGGGTGAGGATTGTCTGTTCCAACCTCCACAAGATGTGATCGGGGAGATAAAGATGATCGTAGGGGGGCCCTTCACCGGAGGGTTGTTCAGATCCCTTAAGAAAGCATGCCAAAGACAAGTGAATAACGTCCATATGATACCTCCATTAAAACAAAGACGGATGGACCAGGACATGTCTTTCAGTGAGGATGACGCTAGGGGGGTGAAGCAGTCTCACAACGACCCTTTGGTCATAAAGCTGACTATAGAAGGATTCAACACCAAAAGGATCCTTGTGGATAATGGTAGCTCCGCAGACATCATATACCTTCCCGCTTTTCAACAACTAAAGCTAGATCCAAGGAGATTGCGCTTATTTGATTCCCCCCTCGTCAGTTTTAGTAGAGACAGGGTGTATCCCAAGGGCATAGTGACGTTGACAGTGACAATGGGGACCTACCCGGGGCAGTTAATCCGTCAGCTAGACTTCTTGGTGGTAGATTGCCCCTCATCCTACAATGTAATCATTGGAAGACCCACACTCAACAAATGGAAGGCAACCACGTCCACCTATTGCTTGAAGGTAAAGTTCCCAACGGATAATGGTGTCGGTGAAGTAAAAGGAGATCAAGTCTTAGCCAGAGAGTGCTACTAGGCCGTCTTGGCTGCAAAGGAGAACCATACATGGTTGATTGAAGAGAAGGAAGAAGAGAAAGTGGAGGCCCTGGAAACAGTGAAGCTGACCGAAGGAGAAGAGTCCAAGACAACCAGAATAGGGACAATGATAAGTCCAGAGATAAGAACAAAACTCATCCAGTTCCTTAAAGAAAATCTGGACATCTTTGCGTGGAGTCACGAGGACATGCCAGGCATATCTCCAGAAGTCATTCAGCATAAGTTGAATGTAGATCCGGAAAGGAAGCCTGTCCAACAAAGAAGAAGAGTCTTTGCACCAGAACGAAACCAAGCGGTTACAGACGAAGTTAATAAACTATTGACGGCCGGATTCATCCGTGAGGTGTACTACCCTGATTGGCTCGCAAATGTCGTCCTGGTGAAAAAATCAAATGGGAAGTGGAGAATGTGCGTGGACTTATCTGAACAAAGCATGCCCGAAGGATAGTTTCCCTCTTCTAAGGATAGACCAGCTTGTAGATTCCACAGTCGGACATAAGTTGCTGACGTTCATGGACGCTTTCTTAGGATACAACCAGATAAAAATGGCTGAGGAAGATCAGGAGAAAACTTCTTTCATCACAAGCCAAGGGCTCTATTGCTATAAGGTAATGCCCTTCGAACTAAAGAATGCAGGAGTTACTTATCAGAGGTTAGTAAACAAAATGTTCAGCAAACAGATCGGCAGGAACATGGAAGTATACGTGGATGATATGCTCGTAAAGAGTAAAGAATAACTTGCCCATTTGGACGACCTAAAGGAGACATTTTCCACCCTCAAGTAGTACCAGATGAAGCTGAATCCTAGTAAGTGTGTTTTTGGTGTAGCTTCAAGGAAATTCCTAGAATTCATGGTGTCCCAGAGAGGAACAGAGGAAAATCCGGAAAAGGTGCAAGCCATAATCAACATGGCATCACCCAAGACCGTCAAGGAAGTCCAGAAGCTCACGAGAAGGATTGCAGCTCTTAATAGGTTCGTCTCTAGAGCAATGGATAAATGCCTGCCCTTCTTCAAGACCTTGAAGCAGGCCTTCACCTGGACAGACGAATGTGAGGCAGCGTTCCAAGAGCTCAAACGTTACCTAAGCAACCCACCACTCTTAAGTCCGTCCAAAGAAGGGGAAAATTTATATTTATACTTGGCAGTATCAGACACTGCCGTGAGTGCAGCCCTGATTCGAGAAGAGGGCAAGAAATAACTCCCGGTTTACTACGTCAGTCAAGCTTTCCAAGGGGCTGAGTCCAAGTATCCAAGGATTGAAAAGATTTCGTTCGCGTTAATAGTAGCCTCACGCTAACTGAGACAGTATTTTCAGACAAATCCTATCCTGGTGATGATGGACCAACCTATCAAAAAATCCATGAGCAAGCCAGAGGCAGCTGAGAGAATGGTCCAGTGGGCAATTGAACTCAGCCAATTTGATATTGTGTACCATCCCAGAACAGCCATTAAGGCACAAGCTTTGGCAGACTTCATCACCGAGTTCACCTTTCCAGACGAAGACGGTCTCACTAATAAGGCCGAGCAATGGAAGATACAGACCGATGGTTCGTCAGCCCAAAAAAGGGGGGGGGGAGTAGGGGTCGTCATAATCACCACTGACGGAGAAGTACTCAAATATGGGGTTCAACTGAAATTTCCAGCCACCAACAACGAGGCCGAGTACGAAAGAATACTGACGGGATTGAGACTCGGAAAGGCGTTCGGAGCTAAAAATCTGTTAGTTCAAAATGATTCTAAACTGGTAATTGGACAGATCAAGGGGGAATACGAAGCAAATGAGGAGAGAATGTAGAAATACCTCAGGCTGACGAAACATCTGGCTCAGGAATTTGATAAGGTGGAATTTGTGCAGATCCCTAGAAGCTAGAATATTGCAGCAGACGAAGTCTTGAAAATAGCATTGTCAGAAGAAGGGGCGACGAACATGGGCTTGATGATGGAAGTCTAGAAAAACCCCAGCATTGAAAGAAGTTCCAACATTCGCAATTCAGAACACAAACAGTTGGATGATGCCCATCGTATCTTTCCTCCAGGACGGACACCTACCTTAGAGTGCAGACGAGGCCAAGAAGATCAACAAGAGGGTGGTCAGATTTACGACCGTTAATGACACCTTATACAAAAGAGGCTTCTCCATGCCCTACTTGAAGTGTGTTGACGAAAGAGAAGCCAAGTACATCCTGAAAGAGATTCATGAAGGAATTTGCAGGGACCATGCTAGCGCTAGATCCCCGGTGAGCAAGATCATTCGAACAGGGTATTTCTAGCTAACTATGCAGGTGGACGCAGTGGAGTTCGTCAAGAAGTGTGACAAGTGCCAACGGTTCGGGAATGTCCAGCGACTTCCAGCAGAGAGACTGACGACAATTTCATCCCTGTGGCCGTTTGCACAATGGGGAATCAACATCGTCGGCCCACTGCCTTTAGGCAAAGGTCAGGTAAAATTCTTACTAGTTGCTATTGATTACTTTACAAAATGGGTTGAAGCAGAGGTACTGGCAACCATCACCGAAGCAAGAATCCAGAGCTTCGTGTGAAAGAATATAATTTGCAGGTTCGGGATTCCAAGGACGATCATATCAGATAATGGAAGACAGTTCGACAGCCAAGGCTTCAGGGACTTCTGTTCAGGCCTAGGCATCAAGAATCAGTTCTTATCCCCAATGCATCCCTAGGAGAATGGATAGACGAAGGTGACGAATCGAACATTACTCAAGATTATCAAAACCATGCTGGGCAACGCGAAGGGTGCCTGGCCAGAAGAGTTGTCCAATGTCTTGTAGGCTTACAGAACCACAACGAGAACCCCGACGGGAGAAACCCCCTTTAGACTCACCTACGACACTGAGGCAGTAATCCCGGTCGAGATAGGAATATCCAGCATCAGACGAGAGGTATTCAAAGAAGAAGACAATGAAGATCGTCTGCGAGTCAACCTGGACTGTCTGGACGAAGTAAGGGACAAAGCTCGCAGCAAAATGGCGGAGTACCAGCAGAAGATGACCGACTATTACAACAAAAGGGTAAAACTCAGGCGACTCGACATAGGTGACCTCGTCCTGCGGAGGGTCACCACGACGACTAGAGATTCTGCCCAAGGAAAGCTCAACCCCACATGGGAAGGACCTTACTGAGTCATCCACTACTCTAGACAAGGTAGCTATCACCTGGAAACCCTAGACGGACAGAGGCTCCTGAGGCCATGGAACATCGAGCACTTGAAGAAATACCACCAATAGATGTAACAGAAAATGTATTCGTCATTGAAATTAATAAATGAATTATTCAGCTAATGTCTCCATAACAAGCAGGTCTGAATAGCTATAAGTCTGAAGAATGACAAGATCCCTAAAAGGGTCTAAGTCACAAAAAGCAAAAAATGGCTAAGTAACAAGATTCCGCCTCGACAGATGTAAGTTACTGACGATGACAAAATCCTTAAAAGGATGTAAGTCACAAAAGCCAAAAAGGGCTAAGTAACAAGATTCCGTCTCGACGGATGTAAGTTATTGATAATGAAAAAATCCTTAAAAGGATGTGAGTCACAAAAGCCAAAAATGGCTAAGTAACAAGATTTTGCCTCGACAGATGTAAGTTATTGACGATGACAAAATCCTCAAAAGGATGTAAGTCACAAAAGCCAAAAATGGCTAAGTAACAAGATTCCGCCTCGACGGATGTAAGTTACTAACGATGACAAAATCCTTAAAAGGATGTAAGTCACAGAAGTCCAAAAAAAAAAAAAAGGCTAAGTAACTAAATCCTGCATAGAGCAAAGCTACCAGCGATGAAAAGATCCTTTGCAACAAATCAAAACTGAACTCAGGGCGAAGCTAAATTCCCTACAAAAGTGCTGTTTGTGAGGATTTAACGAATTTATAGACACAGGTACTGAAGAAGAGAAGGGAAAGTCACAACTAAAAGTTTCACCAAGTACACAACATGGGCGATTGAAACATCCCACCAGCATATCACAAACCAAATAATGTGCAATCACAAGTGCAAGTAAGTACAGAGATGCAAATTAAATTAAAGCCCAAAACAAACAGGCAAATTACCATTGTTTTTACAGCCAAAGGCCCATAAACACTGTGCTAAAAATATTGTTCTCAAGATAGATTAAAGTAAAATTGTTCTCAAATTAGATTTACAAAACAACCCAAAACATAATGGGCATTCAAAAAAGAAAAAAGAGAAAATTTTCACAGGTGTCAGGTTCAGGCGTCAATAGCAGTGTCTTCACCGGCAGGGGCGTCACTGGCAAGAGCGTTCTCAGGGGCATCAGGCTCAGTGGCAGAAGGTTGGACGGCCTCGTCAGCAGCCATCTCCTGATCTACCTCTTCCAAATCTAGCTTCTCCATGTCCACTCTAGAAGGATGCTTAACGAGATATCTACTCAGGAGCTCAAAACCTTTGAAGTACCAACTGAAGAGCACTGTGTTGTACTCGTCAGTGGTTTGGAAGGCTTCAACAGATCTGGCAGCAATCGTTTTGAGCGACTCCTTGGCACTTAGAAGTTGCTCGTCCTTTTCCAGTGTCAACTGACGCTCAGCTCTAAGGTCGTCATTCAAGGTCTTAACTGTTTCCTTCAAGGAGGTGGCCTCGCCCATAGAGTCAATAAGTTTCTTCTTCAGTTTAGAATTCTCTGCCTCCAGAGCTTCCATTCTGGACTTGAGAGACGCCACCTTAGCCTCATAAGTAAAATGCTCAGAAGTAATATGGAGACTTTCTCCCAACACTTGGAAAGAAGTTTAAAGTCATCAGTAGAATGAGAAAGAAAAAGAAACTAAAAGTTGCACAAACACTTTACCTGGACGATATTATGAATGTGGCGTACATCAACATCATTGAAAGGAACGCTGGATAAGACCTTTAAATCCGTGGTAGTCACGACCTCGTGAGCTCTGTCCACCGCTAGCTTCTCGTCATTCCAAAGCGTAGAATCGACCTTCTCCTTCTCTTCCTCGGACAACCGCAGCCTCTTGGAGACGTGAGTGACACCAATCTCTTCTAGAGAAGTCGTGGGAGAGGCCGTCCTCATCGCCTCAGCCCCTGAAACAATTGGACTGATAGAGGCAGCTGGAGCGACGGAGCTACTCTTCCCAGTGACGCGGACCGTTTTCTTCCCAATATTAGACAGTGGCTCGTGCTTCTTGGACCTCATCTTTGCATACATACCCTTATTGAACTTGGTCGTCATTTCTGCAAGAAGGAAACACTTGTTAAAAAAGAAAAAAGAAAAAAAAAAAGAGCAAATGTGTGAAAAGTCAGTACTGACGAACCCTACACTTACTCTTTTTTCCCTAAATTTCAAGGTTTCGTAGGACGAAGGTGGAAGGCTCTGGTCCGAGACAGTAGAAAGCAAGGGCCCTTGGGTCCACAAAATCGTCCCAGCTCTCAATCGTCCGTGCGTATTCGACTGCCTTCTGCACACGCTCCTTATACCTACTCTTGAGTTTAAGCCGTCTTTTTTTTTTGCGCAAAACAAGAAATGAAGAGATCAACAGAGATAGCAGCAAATGAAACAAAACTTAATAGATGAGGAGAAGCAATGACGCACCTAAGGTTGAGGTTCCCCACCAACGACGCAACCATGGGAGATCCCTCCAAACCTCGCTAGAGGGAGTCTCAAAATCGTCCCCTGACACAAAGAGAAACCTTGACTTCCAGTACCTGAAAGACGAGGGCAAACCCCTGACAATCCTAGTCTTCCATTCCCAGGGCACCAATTTGTAGTACCCGTGTTCCTTGGATGCTTTCAGACGGTACAGGTAGATGAGTTCATCTACCCTGATCATATCCCCGTCATTAGCTGCCAGCCAGATCCCTATGCAGCTGACCGCTATCCTCCATGAGTTAGGCATAAGTTGCCCTGAAGCAATACCAAAGCGGTCCAAGAGCTCCATGAGGAAAGGATGAACAGGCAACCTCATCCCACAGACGAAGGCAGACTCATACAAACATACCTCCTCGGGGAAGAAATGGCACGCCCGATCATCCTTCTCGGGCAAGCGAACCCTAACTCGCTCCGGAAATTGGAATCTACCCGTGAATCTACCTAATGTTTCAGCGTCTAGCCCACACCTCTCCTTGAGGGCGTAAAATACCCTAACCTCTCGAGGGTTAGAAACGGCTGTATCTACTTCTACGGGGTTACCGCTAGACGATAACCCAGTTGCAAGTTCACTGGATCTGACCTCAGACATTTCCCCTCGCTCCCTCACCACGTTCTCAAACCAATCTAGCGACTGACGAAGCAAAGGCAATAAATCAGCCAATGCGACGCTCAAGCAATTGCCCTCAAAGACGAAATCCTTAATAGGGGGGAAAATACCTAAAGACCCTCCTAAACGCGCAAAGAGGAAGGAAATTGATGGGCAAACTGTCCTAATTTCAGAACTACTAACCATGGAAATCCAGAAAAAACACGAAGGGAAACTCTACAAGCTACACCCCCAAGAAATCGAAGACAAATAAAAGGAAAGGAGAAGAAGAAAGAAATCAGAAACTGTATCGCAACAAAGGAAAAAGAAAAAAGGCAAAACAAGAAAAAGAGAAGAGGTGTACCTTAAAAATGGCGGACAAGGGAAGCACCACCACGCATCGGTTCGGAGAAGAGTTGCAGAGTGAGAAAAGCGAAGGAAATGCTTAGAGCAATGATTGACAATTTTTGAGAAAAGCGAAAAAGAAAAATAAGAAGGGGAGAAGTTTAAAAACAAAGGCTCAGAAAACTGAAAACTAGCGGGAAACCCAATGGTCACACGAATTGGAGTATTAACTCCACCGGTCAGAATGTGCCACGTAGGCCATAACCTGAGGAGCACCGCCACTGTACATTTAATACGGAACAAAACCCCAAGAGTTATTTACAGCCCAAAACCTTTCACATTCTACGGTCGTCATTACAAGTCACGACGACCACAGAATCGGGGGGCAGCTGACGGGACTGACGAATTCATTTACCAAAGATGACGTCCATGATACAGACGAAGATATTCTTGGACGAGCAAATTAATACCCACGTCATTGACGAAGGCAAGAAGGCCATTCAATGCAGCACAATTACACCCAGAACGATTACAAGGCCAACTGTATGAACCTTTGGAGCACATTAAGGCCACATTACACAGCACCAAACGTTACCAAGAGGAGCATTAAGACCTCCATAACTACTCCAACGGCTAGAAGCTATGAAAGCATATATAAAGCTCACACATTGCCAAGTACAAGGTACATACACACATAGACACTTAAAGATTTCTTTTGTTCTGTTACATTACATTGTTTATTCCCAAAGAGTTTCTTATACTGACTTTGGCATTGGAGGCGTTGTGGCAGGCACCACACCGGTGACCACCTTTGAGGGTACGTTCATACAGGTTGGAGATTGCTTCCATCTGACCACCTTGACTGACGAACTTACGCTTCATCACTGCTAATTATATAGAACTTACGCTTCATCACTGCTAATTATATATTTCCTTTTATTGTCATGATATATAGCTTTGTAAATAGCAAATGACAGATATCTAACACAGTAACAATACACGACCATTGCGCATTCAAACATTCTTAGCCACGCATTTGAAGCCTAAGGGGATGCTAAGGAGTGCTTGGAGCCGTTGATGCACGATAGTGCAAGGCCATAGTAAGCTTTTTAAGATCTGGGTTCCTCAGAGGCTAACAAGACAGTACATGAGCTTGCCAAGTCGTCTGCTAATGTTTCGTGTTTTGGTTAATTACATCTCTTTTTTGCATGAATGTTGTGGTGGGCTCAAGTAAAGTGACGTGTCATGTGAGAAGGGTGTGAATTTTTGGTTGAAAAATTCAGTGACGGTAACCGACCTCTTGGGCTAGAAATAACTTTACAGACGCAACCAATATCACATGTTGACGTGTACCATTACGCGTGGTTGACATTTTTTGTCCAGTTCTCTTAACAAGACCCATTACTTTTAACCTGTCACTTCAATTGAATAACTCAATAAATTGTGTAATTGGAGGTGTAAATGGTCGGTTCATAGGTGATTATGTTCAACTCTACTTTTTTTTCAAAAAGTGTACCTGGCACATGCATGTTGTATTTGTCCCTTTGTGTATGGTGTTTTGATTGAAATTTCCTTCCAAAAAGGGGAAAAAAAAAAAGAAAAAAAAAAAAGAAAAAGAAAAAGAAGAATTAGCCTTGGAAGCAATTATAGAGAAATGTATTTGATCACAGTTCTTACGATCTTGCGAAAAAGGTGATGTCCATGTTTATCAAGTGGAAAGGCTGTTTCTAAAAAAAAAAAAAAAAAAAAAAAAGGTGGAAAGACTTTTAGTGGCGAAGGTGTATATGATTCAATCACATTTCACATGAAAAGGCGATATCCCCATTTAAAACGTGTAGGAAATGGATGTGAAAAAAAAAACTTAAATTAAATAAAATTAAAAAAAAAACCTGAATATATTAAAAAAACAAAACACGCACAAATACATAAAGTTATAAAATTTTCTTTCAAAATTTTTCATATTTTGAAACCGTTGGATGATAGCTTCACTATCAATGTTATTAGTTATATATATATTTTTTTCAATATACACAACCGAAAAATCATTAAACTACTAATCTCTCATTCAATTACCAACATATTGCCTAAAGAAGTAACAATATAAACAAAATGCTCTTTTTGAAAAAATGTATCACATAAATCCAACAAATTTGACTAAAGATTAAAGCAAACATTAACATACTAGCTATTTGAAAAATGTGCATCTTTTTTTATAAAAAAAATAGAGATTTTAAAATATGTCATTTGAAAACACAATTAAAGTTTGATGTGGGCTTTTAGGCTAATTTTTGTTTGTTTGGGCAATTTTAGGAAGTGTTACGTCCACAACATTTTCGCAACACTTTCACAACAAAGCCTAAGTGGCAAGTATTTAACTAGTTCTAATTTAAATTTACCATTGAAATTACTTTTTTATCCATTAGTAACAACCTGTTACTTAGGATTTGTTATGAAATTGTTACGAAAATGTTGTGAATATAGCATTTTTTGCAATTTTTTGGTTCAACATTCAACGAACCAAAATTTTGGAGAGGTTGAATTTTATTTTTAATGGGCTCAAATTTTTATTTAGGGTGTTTAGTTTTTTTTTTTTTTTAGGGTGGCCAATTACCCATTTTAATTTAAAATTCAATTTTTTAAGGTGTATATATATATATATAAATTTTCAGGTCAAGGGTGGTCATGTGACCACCCTGATTAACACTTGGAGCCACCCTGGGGTAAATGTGAAATATGTTATGAGAGAATCATTACAGTTCTACTTACCATAATTATTCTTTCACACTCATTTTTCATGTACACACAATATCTACAAGGAGTAATGCTATAGTTATAAATTATTTTACAATAGTTTTACAAATAGTCGGTGTGTCAAATTTTTATTAGTTCTCATTTGGGTCTACCATTGAGGACAAAATAGGCTTTTGCCCTTTTCGGGCAAATTATATAGGGAAATGCCCTCCTTCCCAAACTAAATAGGGAAATACCTCTCTTTTAAAACTCGATTTTTGATAAATCAAGTTAGGAAAAAAAAAATTTGAAGCCCTTTAGTGGCGTTTTAAGGAGCCTATAGTGACGTTTTAAGGACCTATAGTGACGTTTTTTAACTCGACTTCAAAGAAATTGAGTTATAGGTTAAAAAACGCCACTATAGGTCGATTTCATTGCCTATAACTTGATTTCAATGAAGTCAAGTTAAAAAAAGTTACTATAGGTCCTTAAAACGTCACTATAGGCTCCTTAAAAAGTCACTATAGGGCCTAACTCGATTTATCAAAAATTGAGTTTTAAAAAAAGGATATTTTCCTATTTAGTTTGGGAAGGGGGGCATTTCTCTATATAATTTGCCCGAAAAGGGCAGAAGCCCATTTTGTCCCTACCATTGATATTATTTTTTTACTTACCAATAACCATTAACTACATTAACATTTTGTAAAAAAATTTATAGTTCTAATATTTTCCCTCCACAATTGTATGCACTTTGATGTATGTACAATTTAAATGCAAAAAAATGTGATGTATACATTTAAATCGTGGAAAGCGAATGTGTTAGTAAGATGTGAAATCAGTTTTGTGAGAATCATTACCCTTTCACTTATGTCATTATTCATGTATTAAGTTATGATTCGCTTTGAAACTATTATGTTGGACCACACAATACATAGTGGTCCTTACTTTTAAACGCAAAAATGTGATGTCCACATTTAAAACATGGAAAACGGATGTGTATTGTTAAATTAACTGTGTTGGAATCATTACCCTTTTCACTTATACTTTTCACTTATGTCATTATTCACTTTTCAAATTATGATTACCTTTGTGGAACCATCCTGTTGGTTCACATAAAACACATAGTGGTCCTTACTCCTTAGGCTCTCTCTTCCTTGATACATCCAAATTTCTACTCTATCCTCGAAATGCTAATCCTCGTAGCGAATTTCTATGTTTCTGTTTGAAGGCCACTGAATCAGGATGCTTGCGTAAGGAATTTCAAGGTATATAAGTGCATGTTTGACAAATTGACAGGGCCATTGTGTGATGGATCTGAATAGAATGCGACAGCCATGACCATTGCACCGTATATGTATTATGTAATAGCATTTTTGATGATTAAGATTGAAAGTTAAAAAAATACTTTTAATTTTAATATTTAAATAAAAACTAAAATCAAAATAAAAACTTTTAATTTTTAATTTTTAACTTTTTTACCATTTTACTTTCTCAATTTATTTTTTCTTCTCACAATTGCGTAGTAGCAATTATACTGAATCTCAATCCATTCGTGTAATGTATAAAAAGTAGATAGTCCGACAACTTGATAAAGTTAGTTGCCAGTCTAGATATGGGATCTATTGGTTGTCAAATTTGTTAAATATACTTGACAATCCTAGGCAAGGCAATAGCATCAATTTGCAGCATGCCTAACATATGATTAAAATATAAAAATATCATCACATGCCAAAATGGCCGAAATCGCTCCTATCAGAATCAATTAGCTTCACCTGCCAATTACCATGTTTGATAGTTCTTAAACATCCTTTTCGAAATGCCAATATCTTCCATTAATGGCTCATTTACCATGTTTGATAGTCTGTGCTTTTGGAGTCGCCTTACTTCCGATTCGATTCATATGCACCTAACCCCATATTAGGATTTTTTTTCTTGTGGTAAAAAAAAAAAAAAAAAAAAGGAGAAAGAACCTCACCGGCCAGTTAACCAAACTATCATATCAAATTCACATGTCTTTGTTTTCCTTTTAAGGTTGGTCACTAGGTTGGGTCAGTTCACTTTCCTGGTCTGTTTAACTTATTGCTAAAAACAAAAAGGGTTGAGCTGGATTGCTGGTTGTTACTCTGAGAAGGTTCCCACCTTCTACTTTTTCTCTAGCTATAAAAAGAAGTGATTCATTTTGTCTTTCCAATTCACAGAGACAGAAAATGGAGGCCAATTATAAAAATGAGGCTGAAATTGAATCTGTTTACAATCGGCAAAGTGAAGTAAAAGCTTTTGATGATTCAAGAGCTGGTGTCAAGGGACTCATTGATGCCGGGGTGTCAAAAATCCCACGCATGTTTATCAATCAGCAACATGATCTGGATGATAATTCTGGTTGCAGTGACTCTCAGTTCAGTATCCCAATAATCGACCTCAATGGCATCGAAAAGGAGGCAAATATCCGTGCTGAGATTGTTGACAATGTCCGAAATGCATGTGAGAAGTGGGGTTTCTTTCAAGTGACCAATCATGGAATTCCTGCAAGTGTTCTGGATGAAATAATCAATGGCATTAGAAGATTTCATGAGCAGGATACTGAAGTGAAAAAAGAGTTCTATACGCGTGTTCTAAATAAAAAGGTGATATACAATTCCAATTTTGATCTGTTTACTGCAGCTGCAGCTAATTGGAGGGATACCTTTTCTTGTGTTCTAGCTCCTAGCCCTCCTGAGCCAGAAGAATTGCCTGCAATATGCAGGTATGTGTGGTAATACCGTAATACTACTATTAGAGTCAGAGAGTGCAGCTCTAATACGTGCATTAAGAAACAGTAAATTAACTATTTACCATGAGTCTTTTGTTTTTTTTTTTTTTTGGGAGGAGTTACTAAGATTAAACTACCTATCTTCCCATGTTGGTTATTGAGCTCTCCTGCGTGACTTATGTCTGGACTTTTTGTTTCATTTTGTTCACCTCAAAGCTGGACCACATTTATACATAAGAAATAGTTTAGTTTTTAACTATCTCAATAGGCAAAGGCTTACCTTCCTTCTAAGACTCTCCCACACAAACAAAGCTTAGCTTTTAACTCACTCACAAATGAAAAGTTTATCTTCTATGATCTGTCTCTTACACGTAAACGACTTAAGTTTTTAGGATAATTCACCTTTTGATATAAGGCATATAGAGACCACTTAATCCAAAGGTTTAATTTATGAGTTTTGGCCTAATAATCTTATATGCATGGCTCATTTAACGCATTTTAGGGTCTAAGGTGACAACTTTAGTATGGTCTTTTCCTATATTTAAATATTAATTAAATTATTTTTTAGTTATTTTTTCATTAAAAAATCTTACTTTTTGAGATGCAAAATTACTACTAATTATGTTTTTCTATTCAAGTTTGCAAACTTTTACTTTTCAATTGGTAATATGGCTAATCACTTCATATTTCTTGTGACATAGTTGATCTTAAATAAAATTTTATCAATTTTAATTTTGAAAACCTCCTTTTTGCAAACTCAGCTGTAACATGCATTGTTAATAATATTATGTAAGCGATACATGCATTAAGAAAAGAATCTATCATTTTAATATAATTTAGTGCGTTAATTGGATTATTTTAACTTATTTGAAACTTTTAAAACTTTAAATTCTAAAGAGAAATCTAAACCATCAATATCGGAATAATTATCATGTTTGGGATGGTCACTCTCTCTTGACAATGTTGAATTTTGAGTATTGAATATTGGATTCCAGTAATAAATTTTGTAAAAATAACTATTAATTTTGATAGAAAGAGAAATGAAGAGTTTATGGACATTCCACGTGTTTAGAAGATTGAAATTTTTTACATTCTTGAGTCTTGAACCACCGCAAATAAAGTAAAGCATATTAAAAGAATGGTCATGCTAACGAGTCCTCTTAGGCATAATTGTGAAATCTGGACCGGACCGAACTGGGACCCGGTTACCCGTGACTCGGGCCCCAGTCTGGTTCTTTAGTGAGTGAAAACCGATTCTGAAATTAATTAGGTAAAATGCGTGCTCTAGGAATAGAACCAGCAACCTCCCAGGATTTTTGGACCTTTGTCCAACACGCTAACCACTGAACCACTAGGCTTCCTTGTGTTCTTCTTGAAACTTATATTTTATTTATTTTAATTCTACAAGATTAATAGTTTTGGATTTAATTTTATCACTATTTACTTAATAGTATTTTCTTTTTTCTTTTTTGGTTCAAGAATTATTCTTTCACATCAATAAATATGAATATGAAAATTGTAAATTTATGTTAAAAATGATGTTATTTTAAATTAAAATGCATTTTTTATTTGAAAGAATAATAAATAAAATTTTTTAAAGCTTGTTTATATTTATTATTTTCTATTCACTTTATAAAAATAACGAAAATACATTTGAAAGTTGTTTTAATTGCTTAATACTTTTTTTAAGGGTAAATTTTCATATTTTTACACATTTAATACATTTATTTGTATTTTAATTAATATTAAATTAATTTTGACGTAATCACGGTTCGACCTCGGTTGGACCTCGGCCCAACCTTAAAAACCTTGAACCTCTCCCTTCTCCGGTTCTTTGAACGGTCCGGGTTTAAAAACCTTGCTCTTAGGGCATTGATTAATAATCAATTTTACGAAAATTTTGACACCATTTTTATGGGGAATGAAAAAAGTCGTCAAAACATTAATTATTTTTTTTCTTTTCCTATAAAAACTTTTTTTAAATGGATTATTAACCAACGCTCTAAGGACATTCGTTAGTATTTCCCTTAAAAGAATGCATAACATTTGAAAAGACAAATAGACAATACATTTTATTGGTTGATAGAAAGGACCTTAAGCTATTATTTTTGGACTAGGTGAGGGGATTACTTTTTTATTATTATGATTTTTTCTACACTATAAAACAATAGATATAATATAGTCTATCGTATAAAATACATTTTTCTATTTGGGGCCTTAGTTCATTGCCTAATGGTAATATGTATTCTTTGACTTTTTTACTTTTCCCCTTTGTGGGATTCCACTCATACCTGTATGTTCAACATAGTTGATAATTATAACATTTTTAGTTTTGATATATGGTTTTTTCTCTTTTGGGAGCAAATTCATCGTTTTGATATATGGTTTAGTTCCTACTAGAGAACCTGTAAATTTATTTGAAAGACAATTATGGCTATACATCACCTGCTATGTTCAATTTTATTTATTTATTTTTAGTATTTCCAGTATTGCATCAGATTCTGCTCCAACATCCAGAATTACCCCAACTTTTAATATCAGCTTAATCAATTTGCAGGGACATTGTAGCTGAATATTCAAAGCATATCATAAGATTGGGGTGTACTTTATTAGAATTAGTATCTGAGGCCCTTGGGCTCAATCCAAACCATCTGAGAGATATGGATTGTGCTGAGGGACTTCTCCTTCTGGGCCATTACTATCCACCATGCCCTGAACCAGAGTTAACATTGGGAGCGACCAAGCATACTGATAGTGACTTCCTCACAATACTCTTACAGGACCAACTGGGTGGCCTCCAAGTTCTTCATGAGAACCAATGGATTGATCTTCCCCCCAAACCTGGCCATTTAGTAGTTAACATTGGAGATCTTTTACAGGCAAGTCTGTTAACGTACATATCAAGCTTAATATATTAATTACTTCCTTTGTCCCCAATTGTGGGTCCTGATTAATGCATTGTCTGTCAGGTAAAAATATACAAATTTCAACTCATTAATTTAAACTATAGAGAGAGAGAAATATATATATATATATTGACGGTTTAAATAAAGTAAATTGTAAGATAAGAACTTTATTTATTAATTTTGAATAGAAGTCTTCATTTTGGGACATTCTAAAATAGAATAGATTATCAATAATTTGGGAGTGAGTGAGTATTAAAAATACTATTATTATTAATTGATTATTGCTTATTGTTGTCAAAGCCTCTGAATTCAAACTAGAATGCACGAGTAGTTTTTTTCTAGAGTGAAAGTAACTTCACAGGATATAGGCCCCCAATTGTGGCGGTGTTGGCTCTGACAGCACCATCCAATTGCACTAGCTTAAACTGTAAGACATGGTGTATTTAATCACTTAAACATAATTTTAATAATAATCAGTTTTTTTTTAACTGATTATTAATAATCAATTCAAAGACAATTCTGACTTAATTATACTTAGGTTTAAACTTTTAACTTTTAACTTCGAACTTTCTAGTCTTTAGCCACATAATTTTTTCATAGAATGTCTTTGAATTTGTGTTAGGTTGAGCCCAAATAAGGTGAATACATGAGGGGGTGTGAAAATTTTGGAGATTTTTTTGTCTGGCAGGACACTAATAAAATGTGCTTATATCTTCGTGTGTTCATGTGTTCTTTGGATGCAGCTTATCTCCAATGACAAGTTCAAAAGTGTTTATCACAGAGTGCTGGTGAAAAATGAGGGCCCAAGAATTTCTGTGGCATGTTTTTTGAGACCACAAGTTCAGATAGGAGATTCCTTGAAAGTTTATGGACCAATCAAAGAGTTGGTACCTGAAGATAGCTCTCCAATCTACAAGGAAACCTCTGTCAAAGACTACCTGCAATACTTCTATAAGAAAGGGCTTGACGGGACCTCTGCACTACCACATTTCAAGTTGTGATGTTAGCCTTTGTATTCATGAAATAGGTGTCAATACAAAACTCATGCTTATGTATTAGCCATGATAGCGATGCATGCCATGGCTATAGAAGGATTTTTCCCTAAGAAGCAGTATGTTTTTTTTTTTTTTTTTTGAATGATCAAATACTGGAACACCCTTTCCAAATAACAATAATATTTTAACAATTTCGTTAGTTGCCCGGTTTTGAAAGTATGTGTGAAACTAGCATCTCGAGTTTTCAAAACTCGAGATCAATAGCAAATCGAGTTTTAAAAACTCGAGTTCCAAACTTCTGACTTAGTGATATGGACGAAAATTCCACGTGGTTTTTGAGTCTTAGAGACTCGAGTTTTAGTGGGTACTCTTACATGAAGGCGAACAGATCCACGGAGAAAAAGAAAAAACAGAAGAAGAAAACACGGAGAAGAAGAAAAAAAGAAGAAGACCACCTAGTCACTGAAGATCAGATCGTCCACCAGCACCAGATCACGTCCAATCGGAGCTCCAGCGTTCTTGCTCTATTCTTCGTCTCTTCGTCCACCTAGTCGCTGAAGATCAGATCGTCCACCAGCACCAGATCGCCCACCAAGATCGCTCTATTCTTCTTCCTTCTTCTCCAACCAGATCATCTTCTTTGGTGTAGCGTTCTTCAAGTTTTTTTTTTCTTCAAGTCTGACAAAAATCGAGTTTGTAAGACTCGGTTTTGGTTTTTAGAACTTGAGTCTTATAGATTCGAGATCTATGTGGCTAAATTCGTACACGGTGATGTGCATGAAATATATACAATAAAGTACTCACATATCAACACATTTAGCCTTACTTTTATGTTATTTTGTGACTGATTATATAATATCTTTGTGTTGCAGGTAACAAGGGTTTTACATGCAAAGTGGGGCTAGGCCAATTGAATCAAGCCAACTTACATCCAGCCAGGCATGAATTCAAGAGAAGACCAATTTAATTGGAGCAAGGAATCAAAGGAAATTTGCACCAAATCCAAGTCCAATTCGGATTAGGATTCCAGCCTACACATTAGTTAGTATTTTTAGCATAACTTTAGGTTCAGATGTCCAATTGAGATGATTTAATATGGGCTGGAAAGTTAACTTAAAGGGCTACAACTTTGTAGTTTACCAAAAGTCCGAATTCTGACATTAAATGGGCCAAAATAGTCGGTTAAGTGAAGTCTAAAAATCTGGGATTTTCTCCAAACGGGAATTCAAATTGTAATAGGATTCCTTGACCTATTTAAAGGCTTTTTAGGGCAAAATTCAGGAGGCGGAGGCTAGTGCTAGGGCTGAGGGCTGAATGTATAGAGAGTGCGGCTACTTCTTTGGTTTTCTTCCATGATAGTTAGTTTTATTTTATTTGTTTAGTTTAATGTTTAGTATTTTATTTTTGTGTTTTCTTTCAATTACTATGAGTAGCTAAATTTATAATTAGGGTTGAGGATGAAACCTTGTTAAGGATTATCAGTAATATTAATGTGATTTGATTTTTCCCACAATAGTTGTTCTTTAATGATTTAAATTGTTCTTGCTTCATATCAATTGACTAAGATGAGATTCTAGATATGAGTTCAATCATGTTTTTCTCATGATTTAGGATTTATTTTAATTAATTGAATGCTTGGTTTATTAATTCTTGATTATAAAATTGGATATCGTTTGTGATTTGTCTGTCAATGGATACAAGTTATGATTTGATTTTTAGAATTGGATATATCTTGTGATTTGTTTGGCTACAGATACAATTGATGATTTAGTTTTATACTTAAGAAGCGAAGAAGAACATGCTTTTGATTTAAAACAAGGATTTTAATGATAATATTTTCCATGATAGCAAGATTGATTTCTAGATTATCATGTAGTGAGTTGGGAAAAATTAATGATCATAAATATATGCTGA
This sequence comes from Quercus aquifolioides, assembly GCA_019022515.1. Lineage (NCBI taxonomy): Eukaryota > Viridiplantae > Streptophyta > Magnoliopsida > Fagales > Fagaceae > Quercus > Quercus aquifolioides. Next base: position 15,775,651 of record CM032334.1, on the reverse strand, counting down.
TATGACTTACAAGGCGGATTCCAAAACCTTAATTCATTTCCCTTGATTGTTTACATCTTTTTATTGCTTTATATCTTTTGTTTAGTTTAACTATTTGCTTAATTTTATTATTTGCTTAGTTTATTTAATTTCAAAAACAACCAATTTTTATTAAACTAGATTAGGATTAATTTGGTTAAGATTTGATTTAATTTTCCTACGTTCATTTAAGTCTCTATGGGTTCGACCTCATTCTTGTCAAACTATACTTCGGTACGGTTTGTACACTTGCGAGTACTTTAAAATTTCACAACAAGTTTTTGGCGTCATTGCCGGGGACTTGGTTAGGAAAATAAATTAGGTCTTAATTGAATTTTTCCTTCTACTAGTTGTAGTTGAAATTTATTTTTTTAAATAAAAAAAAAAAACAAAAAAGAAAATTCTTTGTGCTTGGTGTATGAGAATTTGGATACGTGATAAAGAAAATCGTCTTGTTAGTTTTGATTATTCATCCACAATGGGAGAAACAGGAAATGATTCAAAAACTCTTAGGGAGTTGTTCTCACCCATAACCACCAACCCTCCATCTTGCATACTATTGCCTGCAACCACTACTGCACATTTTGAGTTGAAGCCACAGATAATTCACCTTCTTCCTACTTTTCATGGATTGGATAGAGAAGACCCTTATATGCATGTGAAAGATTTTCTTGAGATTTGTGCTACTTGTAAGTTTCAGAATTTCACTGATGACTCAGTTCGCTTGCGTTTATTCCCTTTTTTCTTGAAGGATAAGGCAAAAGCATGGCTTAATTCTTGGTCACCTGGATCTATCACTTCATGGGAACTATTGGTCACAAAATTCCTCTCTAAAATTTTCCCAATGGCTAAGACCAATGCTTTGAGGAGAGAAATTGCAGATTTTTATCAGGATAAACAAGAGAAATTTTATGAGAGCTGGGAGAGATTTAAGGACTTGATCTTAAAGTGTCCTCATCATGGTTTTGAAACATGGAGACTAGTACAATATTTTTATAATGGTTTGACTCAGACAAATCGTAACATGATTGAGTCCATGAATGGTGGTGGATTTTTGAGTCTTGTAGATGATGAGGCATACAAATTTCTTGAGAATTTTTCTGAAAGTTCACAACAATGGAATTTTTCCAATCGTAGAGAGAGATCTACCCCTGCAATTAAGAAAGGAGGATTGTATGAAGTCAGTGAAGATTTAGACATAAAAGCTAGGTTGGACAATCTCACTCGTAAGGTTGAAGCTTTAGCTTTAGGTAGAGGGATGAATTATGTCAATCAAGTTCAAAGTGAAACATGTTTTATTTGTGCAAGTCCTATGCATACAACACAAACGTGTCCTTCCGCAATTGGTACCCTGATTTTTATACTGAGCAAGCAAATGCACTAAACAATTATGGAAAACCATTTGCTAGTCCATTTTCAGAGACATACAATCCAAATTGGAGGAACCATCCTAATTTCTCATGGAGGCAGCCTCCCACAAATGTAGGTGGACAACAAGTGCATCAACAAAGTCAATTTCGTCCACCTACTCAAGCATATCCTCCCATTCCTCAATCAACACCTCAGTTTGTAGCACCACCAAGACAACAACCATCTTTGGAGGAGTCTCTCAAAAATCTCATGCAATCAACTAGCCAAGCCATTCAAGAGATGAAAATTTCCACCCATTTGAATACTCAAGCTATTTCAAAGTTGGAAAATCAAGTTGGCCAATTAGCAACCCAAGTTGGAGAGAGGGAAAAAGGAAAGTTTCCTAGACAACCCATACCTAATCCAAAAGGACAGTATGCCATCAATGGTTCTTCTAGTTCTACTCATGGACAAGAACATGTTCAGTCTATTACTACCCTTAGGTCTGGTAAGCAAGTTGATAATTAAGTGAAAATGCCAGAAGTGGAGGATGATGAAAACATTGTGTTAAAGGAAAAAGGAACTCATAGTTCACATGATGATCATGGAGAAAAGAAGGACAACCCACCATCCATTCCAATTCAGGATCTTAGTTCTCCCTTTGATAGGAGGTTTGTTCCTAAAGCTCCATTCCCTCAAAGTTTAATCAGTCCTCAGAAAAGTGCACAATCACAATGAAGAGAAAGACAAATGTCCCTAAAAAGGCATTTTTGACCGAGCAAGTCAGTTCAATCATTCAAAATAAATATCCAGTGAAATGTAAGGACCCTGGATCTCCTACAATTTCATGCAAGATTGGGGACCGTCTCATTAAGCGAGCTTTGCTAGATTTGGGGGCAAGTGTGAACCTAATGCCATATTCAGTTTATTTACAGCTAGGTTTGGGGGAGCTAAAACCCACAACCATGACACTTCAATTAGCTGATAGGTCTGTGAAAATCCCTAGAGGTATTGTTGAGGATGTGCTGATTAAGGTGGATGCATTCTACTTTCCTGTTGATTTTGTTGTGTTAGACACTGAGCCTGCTCTGAATGCTAGTACACAAATCCAGGTCATTTTGGGTCGCCCTTTCTTAGCCACATCCAATGCTTCGATCAATTGTCGAAGTGGTGTGATGAAGATTTCTTTTGGGAATATGACTGTTGAGCTTAATATATTTGACATAAGTAAGCAAGTACTAGACAAAGAGGATACATGTGAGGTTAACATGATTGGGAGCCTAGTCCATGATACTTTCCTACAATCAAGTTGTGAGGATTCCCTAAAGGCTTGCTTAACCCATGTTGATTGCAATTTGGATACTGAAAAATCAATTGAGGAGGTCAATGCATTGTTGGATTCTGTTCCTCTCTTAAGTATTGATAGTTGGCAGCCAAAAGTGGTCCCTTTTCCACTTTCTTCACCCCCATTCCTATCTATTATAGAACCACCAAAGTTGGATGACTTTTGGGAACACCAATTGATAAGTATACTTCAAGAGCATAAGGAAGCTATAGGTTGGAAAATTGCTGATATTAAGGATATTAGTCCCTTTATGGTTATGCATAGAATTCACTTGGAAGAGATTGCTAAAGCCTCCCAACATGTTTTTGATCCAGGTAAGTTACAATCTCATTGGACTAGTCCATTCATAATATGCATTATTTATCTCCATGGTGTTGTTGAGGTTTGGATGGTCCTGTTTATCAGGATTGATCTCCAATTGTGTTAAATCTTTTTGCAAAAAAAAAACTTTTTCTTGTTTATTTTCTACTTTTAGATTAATATTTTTGTTTTTAGTTTTATATTCTTTTGTTCTAGCTGATATTTGACAGAAATTAAAATTTATAACAATCAGCTTGATCAAGGTACGTCTCCTCCTTCTCCTTACCTTACTTGTTTCTAGTTAGTTCTCATGTTGCATATTACTATTTTGCTCTCTTTTCATTCAAGACATATATTTGAGAGTATCATTTTTAACATTGAAGACAATGTTTGGTTTAGGTTTGGGGGGGATGTATATAGATTTCTATCTTTTTGTTTTGTTTTGTTTAGTTGTGTTAAAAAAAAAAAAAAAAAAAAAAAATTCTTTTCCCTAGCTTGAGGTTTATGTTTTGAGTTTGTTATACTACTCTTGCTTAAAGAATTTCATTGCTTTCATGCTCAATTCATTGCACATGCATGTAGCCACTCAGACACAACTTCTTGTTGAAGGATAAAAATGATTAGAAAATCTTGATGATAACAATGTGAAGACTGTAACCTCTGTGAGTTTTGAGCCAATCATTATTTTTGGAGGGTTATTTATTGTTTCTAATCTTAAAGTTCATTTGGAAGTCCGTAACATATTTCCTTGTTGTAGTCTCATTGTTCTTTCTTTTGGCCAAGAAAAAAAAAATATATGATTTTATGCCACACTTGAATCTTTTGAAGTCATTGATATTGAATGAACTATACTAGTCTTTGAGAGATGAGATTAGGCCATTTTTGTCTACTTTGAGCCATATATGTGTTTGTCTTTTTTTGATACATTATTGCTAGTCACCTCGTTGAGCCTTTTAATTAGCATTTCTTTCTTAAAGCCCTTATCCATAGTATTTCAAGATGGAATTTGATCAGTTTGTTTCAATGTGGTGGTTTGTGCGAGAATTCAAAAAAGAAAGAAAAAAAGAATTGAAAGAAAAAAAAGAGAAAAAATTCAAAGAAAAAAAAAAAGAAAGGAAAAATGTCAAAAAAGAAGAAAATAAAAAGGGTTCTCATCAAATTTTGAGAAGTGAAATGTAAAGAGGGAGTATTGCTTTGAAGAAGAAGAGTTCGAAAAAAAAAATGTTAAGTGGAAATTCCAAAAAGAGTTGACATTCTGACAAATCTTGAAAACACTTCTTATTATTTACCTTCACCCATTTTTATTTCATTCCCTTTGCTTTTACCCTACATTACGTCCTAATAAAGTCCTTATTTGATCTTGAAGATTGTGTAGTTCAGATATTGATATGACTGAATAAAAAGTGTGGTATAAATTCTTTTTGGCATCCTTTCATGAGACTACTTGTTCTTTCTTGATTAAGCGTTTTTTCATGTGATTTATATGTGAGGTGTTTGATTTTGCTTACATTATTCCTCTCACATATGTTGTTGAGAGTGTTAAACCCCATTTCAGAGTGATTTCATTTGTTGAGTGATAACACTGGAAAGATTTGAGTTGAAGCATACTTTCAAATAGAGATTCAAGTCAAGTTTATTCTAAAACTATGAGTATATTTGGGTTGGCTACCACTTTTCACTCACGTTGAGTTTTGATGGCATGAGAAATTTCTTTAGCATTTGTAGTGTTTTTGAACTTGAACTAATCCTCTCTGCAAAAGGCAATTGAAAAAAAAAATTATGATTTTCTTTGTTTTGTTTTTATTTTTTTTTAGTATTAATTTTCAGAATTTTGTGGGTATATTCCCTGCAAACCCTCACGAGACTACAACTCGTCCACTAGTGTAAGCTAGGGGTTTAAAGGCTTTTTGCATACGCTAAATGCAATCGAAAATTCCAGCGAAAGTGGATTAGTTAGGATATTTTCTTTGTTTTGTTTTACTCTTTATTTGTTTTGCTCAAGGACTAGCAAAATGTAGGTTTGGGGGTATTTGATGTGCATGAAATATATACAATAAAGTACTCACATATCAACATATTTAGCCTTACTTTTATGTTATTTTGTGACTGATTATATAATATCTTTGTGTTGCAGGTAACAAGGGTTTTACATGCAAAGTGGGGCTAGGCCAATTGAATCAAGCCAACTTACATCCAGCCAGGCATGAATTCAAGAGAAGGCCAATTTAATTGGAGCAAGGAATCAAAGGAAATTTGCATCAAATCCAAGTCCAATTCGGATTAGGATTCCAGCCTGCATATCAGTTAGTATTTTTGGTATAACTTTCGGCTCAGAATGTCCAATCGAGATGATTCAAGTTGGGCTGCAAAGTTAACTTAAAGGGCTACAACTTTGTAGTTTACCAAAAGTCCGAATTCTGACGTTAAATGGGCCAAAATAGTCGGTTAAGTGAAGCCTAAAAATCTGGGATTTTCTCCAAACGGGAATTCAACTTGTAATAGGATTCCTTGACCTATTTAAAGGCTTTTTAGGGAAAAATTCAAGAGGCAGAGGCTAGTGCTAGGGCTGAGGGCTGAATGTATAGAGAGTGCGGCTACTTCTTTGGTTTTCTTCCATGATAGTTAGTTTTATTTTATTTGTTTAGTTTAATGCTTAGTATTTTATTTTTGTGTTTTCTTTCAATTACTATGAGTAGCTAAATTTATAATTAGGGTTGAGGATGAAACCTTGTTAAGGATTATCAGTAATATTAATGTGATTTGATTTTTCCCACAATAGTTGTTCTTTAATGATTTAAATTGTTCTTGCTTCATATCAATTGACTAAGATGAGATTCTAGATATGAGTTCAATCATGTTTTTCTCATGATTTAGGATTTATCTTAATTAATTGAATGCTTGGTTTATTAATTCTTGATTATAAAATTGGATATCGTTTGTGATTTGTCTGTTAATGGATACAAGTTATGATTTGATTTTTAGAATTGGATATATCTTGTGATTTGTTTGGCTACGGATACAATTGATGATTTGGTTTTATACTTAAGAAGCGAAGAAGAATATGCGTTTGATTTAAAACAAGGATTTTAATGATAATATTTTCCATGATAGCAAGATTGATTTCTAGATTATCATGTAGTGAGTTGGGAAAAATTAATGATCATAAATATATGCTGATATGACTTACAAGGCGGATTCCAAAACCTTAATTCCTTTCCCTTGATTGTTTACATCTTTTATTGCTTTATATCTTTTGTTTAGTTTAACTATTTGCTTAATTTTATTATTTGCTTAGTTTATTTAATTTCAAAACAATCAATTTTTATTAAACTAGATTAGGATTAATTTGGTTAAAATTTGATTTAATTTTCCTACGTTCATTCAAGTCCCTGTGGGTTCGATCTCGTTTTTGTCAAACTATACTTCGGTACGGTTCGTACACTTGCAAGTACTTTAAAATTTTACAACACACGGCAGCAGTAGAACTCGAGTTTGAAAGCGTTGATTTTCATCATCGATCTCGAGTTTTAAAAACTCAAGATGCTATTTTCCATTATCTTTTGAAACGTTAGTTAACTTACTATATACAACTCCCTCACACTACTAGTCTGCAAATTCCCTCTCAAATACTGTCTCAATGAAGTTTATATTTTAATATTAGTAAATTACCCATGATATCTGTGTTACAAATCACCACTAAGGCACTAACTCTCTTGTCTCTAGAAATTTCTAAAGTTTCTCTCAATTTCTTTCTCTCCAGAATTTGCCTAACACTGTGTTTGGTTGCACATGGAAAGAGGGAAAAGAAGAGAAAAGAATGAGGTAAAGGATATGATATAGAAAGGGAAGAGAAAATGTTTCTCTCCTATATGTTTGCAAACAGGAAAGGAAAGAGAAGAAAAAATAAATGGAAACACAAGAATTATTTTTTATTACTTTTATACCCTTATGAAGTAGGAAGGGAGGAACAAAGAGTTAATGGCAAAATTGACATTTTGTGAGCTATTGAAAGTCAAAATTGGCTACTGGCATTTTGAACCAGAGTTTTCTTTCCATTCATCCCAATTTGAGTAGATAAAAAAAATGTGGGTCCGAGTGGTTTTCTTCCACTTTTGTATCATTTCCTTTCTATCAAAGCAACCAAACATAGGAAATACCATTTTTTCCTTCCTTTTCCCTTCTCCTCTCTCCAATTCCACCATATCCAACTAATCCAAGCAATGCGTAAATAAATTTCAGCCGCAACTTTGTAAAGTGTCTAGAACTAGAAGCCTGGTGAAAAATAATATTTTATTGTCAGTAAAAAGATAAAGCTAAACCTTCAAAGTCGGTTTCTTAACCTACAAGGGTTTCTAAACCTTCAAAGTCGTTTTCCTTCACATAAACTTAGGGTTGTCAATATCTTGATGATCAACAAGGTTGCTGCCGTTGGAGCTTAAAGAACAACAAGCGGGGGTGCTTGTACTTGATTGAAGAGTCCAAGAAAGAAGGAGTCCGTGGATTCGGAGCTTGCACGAGGTCGTGTCAGTAAGTTCTACTGGTGGGTAGCATTAGGAAGTCGAGCGGGGAGCTTGTAGTCCTTTTGTATGAACTTCGATTCTTTCATAGTGGATTCAGGTTAGCCTTGAGGATCGGTGGGTCAAATCCTCCCCAGGTTTTTACCGTTTGGTTTCCTGGGTGATCATATCTTGTGTTCATTTATTTTCCGCTGCATTATTATTCTTGATATGATTGTTTGATTGCTTTAACCTAGAATTGCATAATTTGACTAAGTAACAACTTGGCTAATTAATCTAGGCTACGCAATCTGGTTGTTTAAGGGGTCTAAATTTCTAACATGTGGTATCAGAGCGGGTAGCTCTTTGTTTGTTTTAGATCTTTTGATCTAAGAGCTGATCCTTGACCCCTGTTGTCATGGATAATTTGAAGTGTCTTTCTGATCATGTTTCTGCTCATGCTTCTGCTGATTTTATTGATGCCTATGATATTTTGAATAAAAAGGACACTATTGTTTCTGTTGATTTTTTTGATGCTTTTGAAACTCTTCGTAAGGAATTATCTAAATCTTTGAAAATTTCTAAGAAATTCAAAGAAGAGTTAAAATTGACTAATCTTGAAAAAGAGGAATTGCTTGTTAGATTAGATGAGTCTAATAAAAAGAATGATTTTTTGAGAAATCAAATTTCCTCTCAAGATGAGAAGATGAAAAGTTTGGAACAAAAGTTAGCTGAGGCTGAAGCTAAATTGGAAAATTTGTCTAATACCAAACTTGCTGATGATAACAGAAGTGTTTCTGTTTCTCTTAAGCCTAAAACTGAGAAAGTTTATATCCCTCATTTCAAGAGGAATATTAAAGAAAAGGCTTATTTTGCTAGGTTAGACAAAGGTAAAAGTTTTGATGTAGACGCTGAAGTTTCTAAACCTAAGTCTAATCCTACTGTTAGAGAGCATAATAAATCTGTTTTTGTGCCTACTTGTCACCTTTGTGGTGTTGTTGGTCATATTAGACCAAATTGCTCTTTGTTGAGGCAAAAACCAAAATCTGAGACTAGATTTGCTGTTAGGAATACTGATATTCCTAAATTTGTTCATGTTTGCCACTTTTGTGGTGTTCGTGGTCACATTCGTCCTAATTGTCATAAATTGAAATTTAAGCATTCTATGTTTCAATCTAGGATATGTGATGATATTTCTCCTGCCATAGGTCCAAATAAATTATTTCATATGCTTTTGAAAAATTTGAGCTTGTTGGCTTGTGAAAGGAATTTGCAGGATTTTAGTCTTTCTCAGAAGTTTGGTATAATCCCTCAAATACACTCTGCTTCACATGGATTTTCACCTACAAAGTCGAAGACTCGTGCTAGATGGGTGAGAAAAGATCCTCCAAAGTGAGTGTTGCTAACCTGTCCTTGATTTAATTATTTCAATTAATTGTGGACATGTTTTGTTTTAGTTTTTGGTTGTTTTATTTTCTTTGATTGTTTTGTTTTAAAGAAAAATCCAAAAACATTGAAAAATTTCAAAAAGACAAAAATATTTTATTTTGTGTCTTGTTTTATTTTTCTTGAGGATTACATGAGTTATAATATCTCTCTCTTGATTTAGAACATGCTTGACATTGTGGAGAAACTTGAATAGTTTGTACTAAGCTATTTTTGTTTTTATGTGAGTATGTACTAGTTTGTACATGTACTCAAGGGTTAATTAAGAAATTGATATTTCTTGTCTGTGTACCCTCTATAGCTTAGTTAAGCACTGTCATGCATTGCTTTTGCATTGTTCATTTAGCATAATATGTGCTTTTTGTTTTTGGTCATAAAGTTTGTTAAAACCAAAAAGATTTTTGTGTTTTGTATTATAGATCTTGGATTTATAATCAAGGTTGGCCACCTTATCTTTACATAACTAGTTTATGTACCTTGTTTAGCTTGGATGAGCTTACTTTATTACACTTTACTAGTTTGAGCTTTGTAGTGCATGTTGTGTGGGAAAGATGTTTATAGTGTTTATCACTTTGTCTTGATCTTGAAGTCACATGTTATTTGACTGTCGGACTTGATCCTTTTGAGAAAGGCATAAATAACCATCTCACCACTGTTCACTAGCCAATCATGAACACCTTAGTGCATATCATAAGATTTTGTGCTCGAGAAAGTGTAGCACATGCACAAAAAGAACATAAGGTGTGGCCTCTGTTAAATGCTTAATGCTTAAAATTGGTGTGTACTATTAGGCTTGATGCCAATTCACATAACTTAAACTGGTGTGTACTATTAGGCTTTATGCCAAATTTCACCTAAATAATGGGACAAAATTCAAGAAACTTACATGATTGCAAGCTTATGTTCTAGGAGATGTGGGAGTTATAGGATGTAACTCTTTAGGTGATAGTCTCTTTTAAATTCTATGTGATGAATTTTGTAGACTTTGTGATTGATTGCTATTCACATATCACCTCACATGTATCTCAAGCTTTTGCTAGTTGCACACACTACACAAGTTACTCTTTGTTAAACTTGGTACATTTTATTGTGTGTGATCTTGTTGTGGCTATCCAAGATTAAAAGTTCCTTGATTTTAATGCAAAATGTGTTTCAAGTTTGAAAAATTTGAAAATATCTTGAGATTTGTGCAGAACATATTTGTTGCTTAAGAAAATTTCAATGGGAGAATGATTGAAACTTGTTTTTGAGAAAATTGGGTTTAAAATTTGGGTTTTTGAAAAAGCATTCCATCTCATACTCATGCATTTTGCTTTCGTTGATTAATGCTTTGAGGAGTTGTTTTCAAAATTAGGTTTGTGTTTTTCAAAACTGTGATTTTTCTCAAAAATTTTGTGAGCCTCTGCCCAGTTCGATCGATCCATTCTGATTTTCGATCGATCGAAAAAATGCTTTAATTTGTTTAAAAATGACTGTTTCATTCGATCGATTGAATGTATTTTTCGATCAATCGAAAGTCGCGAATCAGGTTTTTAACAAGGGTTTGTTCTTGATCCGAATTGGGGCTTTTGTGAAATTGAGTTGAATTTGATGAAATTGGCTTGTTGTTTGGATGTAATTAAGCATTATACTCTGTGAGTTGTGTTATGTGATGCTCAATTCATCAATTTGTTTAAAAATTCAACAAGAGGTTTTCAAATTTTTGGGGTTTTTGTTAGAAACTCTATACTCAAACCAATTTTGTCAATTTAATCTCAATTGAACTTAATTGCTCACTGCATTAGTACATGCATCATGGCATTGTAATTGTTTCATGCATCATATAGAATTTTATTCTATTGATTTTTGTACTAACTTGCAGTCTGCCCTTGGTTTGTGTTTAGGATTCACATGCATTGCATTGATTTCTGTATCCATCTTGCAGTTTTGCAGTCATATCTCTCATTGTTTTCACACATAGCATGCATACACTTTGCTAAATTGGGTACTCAACTTGATTTAAAAATTGATTGATTAATTTTTGAGTTTTGTACATTCTAGTATATGCTATTTCTTATGTGTGAACTGTAGAAAATATTTTTCTTAAGAGATATGATGGATAATCAATGTGCAAATATTTCTCTACTCATGCAACTGTTTATGGGTCACATAGTGCCATGTTTGCATTTTATTGAAAGAGAGAATATTTTTTCTTCATGTGTATCCTCACCTTAGTTTTTAACTGTGGTTTGTGTGTTTTTAACTTTGGTCCTACTGATGAAGATGTTCTTGATACTGTTGGTGATGCTGCTGCTGCTGCTGATTCCCCCCCTCCTTTTTTTTCCCCAAAACTGTTTTTCCCAAAACTTGTTTTGTTTTTCCTATTTTTATAGGGGGAGAAAAGTTTTTTTTTTTAACCTGTGTTGTTCATAGGGGGAGCTGTCTCTATTTTCTATGGAGTTGAATTGTTTTGTGTTCCCTTTGATTCTCTATTTTCTCTTATCCTTTATTGCGTATGTTGACTGTTTACTCTTTGTATGAGTTGTCTTTGTCAATACGTGACAAAAAGGGGGAGAAATTATTGATTTATGGGAATCATGTTGATATGTGTGGAAAATACAAAAATATTCATGTTAGGGGGTGTTATTGATTGATATACATGTTATATTCATTGATTCTTGTTGCTTTGTGATTCACTGCTTATTGACTTATATTTATGAGTTGTTCATTCATATATGTCTTTATTTTGTGTTGTGTGAATCTTACAAGAATGTTGTACCTGTTGTTTTACTCTTTTCTGTCACACATGCGTTTATGCATTTTGTTTAGTGTTTTAGGAAATATACAGGTTGATTCAATTGAGCTGCTGTCTACACTTGCAACTGATGGATAGTAGTTAGGTTGGATTTGTTGTTATGAGCATTATTTTTGTAATGGGCTGTTTACTTGTAAACTTTGAGCTTTTAATTTGTGTTTTGTCACGGATTGCCAAAGGGGGAGTTTGTTAGGTTCTAAAGATTTAGGATTTTATGTATTTAGAACTCTAATGTGTAATATTGGCAAACCATGATCAAAACAATATGTTTAGTCTTGTTTAGGCTTGCTCAAAGTTGATCAAATATTGTAAAGTTGGAATCAAGTGGCTGCAGATGTATTGGAGCATTTCGGCCTGGCTCAATCGATCGAAGCTTAGGCTTGATCGATCGAATCTCGGGTCAGATGCGTTTTCTGCAGAGTTCCAGCTCAGCCCAAACTCTATTTAAACATCTTAGGGTTCAAGTAAAACACTCCTATATATAAGGAAAACCCTAGAACGTTTTTGAGACTTTTGGGAGAGAGATTAGAGTGCCTCTTGTGCCTCCTTTTATTTTTAGGGTTTTGTACCCAAACCTCTCTAAGTCTTTGTTGCTCATATTTGCGGTTTATGTGAATCTCTTGTGAGATCTTTGAGGAGCTTTCCTTCACATAAACTTAGGGTTGTCAATATCTTGATGATCAATAAGGTTGCTGCCATTGGAGCTTAAAGAACAACAAGCGGGGGTGCTTGTACTTGATTGAAGAGTCCAAGAAAGAAGGAGTCCGTGGATTCGGAGCTTGCACGGGGTCGTGTCAGTAAGTTCTACTGGTGGGTAGCATTAGGAAGTCGAGCGGGGAGCTTGTAGTCCTTTTGTATGAACTTCGATTATTTCATAGTGGATTCAGGTTAGCCTTGAGGATCGGTGGGTCAAATCCTCCCCAGGTTTTTACCGTGTGGTTTCCTGGGTGATCATATCTTGTGTTCATTTATTTTCCGCTGCATTTTTATTCTTGATATAATTGTTTGATTGTTTTAACCTAGAATTGCATAATTTGACTAAGTAATAACTTGGCTAATTAATCTAGGCTACGCAATCTGGTTGTTTAAGGGGTCTAAATTTCTAACAAAACCCTTTATAAAGGCATGCATAATATTGCATAACATGATCATTTAAGATGTATGTGATGCCAATGGAGCAGAAGACTTATGAATAAGTGCCTTAAAGCATCCCTATAAGAGTGTCCCACAAGCCTACAAAAGAATCTAGTCAATTTACGGGTTCTTTGAGCCCAAGAAAAAAAAAATTAAAAATAGAGAAACTCATTATGAACTCCAATTGGATCTCATTGAGTTAATTTTTATGTCTTTAGTCTTTACTGTAACTAGCATGTAGTCCGTGCTTACGCACGGAAATATTAACAATTGTGATGATAAGATGTTTATCTTGGTAGATTCAGTTTCCACATTGAGCATTATGAATGGAGGTAACTTAACACCAACATTTAAAAATCAAATTGGACACATAGCACAAAATTAAACTACAATTATAAATTAATTTGATTCGATTTGAATTCTAAAATTGAACTTCAACTTAATATAATATATATGATTATATTTTTGTCCACTTTTAACAAATTAACAAAATCTTAATCCAGACACATTAAAAACTATTAAAAAATAAGAACTGATCATTGAGCTTGGAATCTTCTTGGAGGCGCCAATGAAGCGCTAATGTATGAGAGTGTGAAGCAAGGAAGACTGGGATTGAACATTGTGTTTGAACTCGGCCTTGCTCTAAGAAATCCGTAAGGAGGAGGAGAGGGCAGTGTGTGGATCTAGTTGGTAGAGGTTGAGAGAGGAGGAGACATGGGATGACGATATAGTTTAGGAGGAGATGATGTTTTACTTTTATAGTCTTTCTCATTGGACTCCTTAGTTCTGGTTGTGGGATTAGAAGAGCTCCAGACTCTATTGAGATCACCCATAAAAGTGTGCAGGTGAGATGTTCTTACTTAGGCCAATGAGTATTATCATTGTGGTTTTCTTGGCTTCCGTGTTAAATGTTAATGCATCATTTATTTGAGCACAAAAATTAGAAAATTTAGATAAGATACATGACAAAAAATTGGAGTCCAATTTATAATCTTCATAAAAGTGTGCAGGTAAGATGTTCTTATTTAGGACAATGAACATTATCATTATGGTTTTCTTGGCTTCCGTGTTAAATGTTAATGCATAATTTATTTGGGCACAAAAATTAGAAAAATTAGATGAGATACATGACACAAAATTAGAGTCCAATTTATAATCTCCATAAGAGTGTGCATGTAAGATGTTCTTCCTTAGGCCAATGAGCATTATCGTTGTGGTTTTCTTGGCTTCCGTGTTAAATGTTAATGCATCATTTATTTTGGTACAAAAATCAGAAAATTTAGATAAGATATATGACAAAAAATTGTAGTCAAATTTATAATCTAATTATATTTTTTTTGAGTTTTGGTTAGGACAAGTGGCGCAAAATTGAGAATCCAATTGAAATCTAATTGGATTTTCTCTTAGTTTCACCTATTATTATATATATATAGATTTGAATTTTTTTTTTCATTTATGTTAGTCTTATATAGGTAAAATTTGATGAAATTTGAAATTTATCAAATTTATGTTAATCTTTAAATTTATCAAGTCTTTTTGAAAAATATGACTATTGAGAAATATTATCTTTTGAAAAATATGACCCTTAAAAAAAAGGCTATTAAGAAAATATAATTGCTGAAAAATTTGAAAATGTTACCGTTGGAAAATTAAACAATATAAATTTGAAAAATATATTTGTTGGAATGAATGAAGAAAGATTAAAGAAATAATATTTATATGAGATGGAGAAAAGATAGAGAATTTACTTGAAAGTATATTTCAAAAAATGTAAGACTTAGGTACAGTGCTTCGGTGCTATTCTTTATGTTCCTCTCTTACGATTTTGTCATGTGAATTTTTTCTCATGAGATAGAAGTGTATTTTTTAGTTAAGTAGCTATATGACTCAAGTTTAAGTGAAAAATTTAAGCAACATCACCTAAAATATTATATCTAAGTTTTATCTTTAAAAAAAAAAAAAATACAAATACAAATATTACTTTTCACATTTCAAATAGTATAAAAATGGAGAGAAGCAGGGAAGCTAAAAAGTGTGGTAATTTAAACAATTCAGTTTTCTATAAAAGTGCTTCGGAGCTTCTGCTAACGCAACAATCTGCTGATGTGAAATGTGTGGTTGGAAAGCAAAGTACATTATTTTGTTTGCAACAATATCTGTGTAGTTTGTTGTGGTGATATAAGAAAATCTTTATCTTCTTCTACCGCAACTTCGAGAAATCTTTTAAGAGGGTATCCCATCAAGGTCTTGTTGCACTGTAAGAGTCTTGCAAAGAAAGAAGATGGTGGCAAATAGTACAGACGAAAATCAGGCAGGGGACTCCAATTTCGACAGGAGAAGTGAGATACAAGCATTTGATGAATCAAAAACCGGAGTTAAGGGACTCCTGGACTCTGGAGTGACACAAATTCCCCGAATTTTCCACTGTGCACAATTAAGTCCTGATGAGAGATCAGGAAGTGATTACCAGTTCAGTATTCCTGTTATAGACCTTGAAGGCATACATAACAACTCCATTTTACGTACTAAAGTCATTGACCAAGTTCGAGATGCATATGGGGGTTTTTTCAGGTAGTTAATCATGGAATACCCGTTAATGTTCTGGATGAGATGATCAATGGAATACAGAGGTTTCATGAGCAGGACACTGAGGTGAAGAAGGAGTTCTATTCGCGCGATTATGGAAAAAAAATGCTCTATCTATCCAATTATGATCTGTACCAATCAGCAGCAGCTAATTGGAGGGATACATTTATTTGTTTTGCAGCACCTAATCCACCTGAACTGGAAGAACTGCCAGCAGTAGGTATGTGGTAAAACTAATCTTAGTATTTTTGATGCATCATTAAATGATGGAACCCCTTTGATATATAGGGAGATCCGGAAGTGGCACTGAGCCATGAGTTCTTGGCATATACAGTCCTATATTTAGCTTCACAGCCCTGTCTTCCAATCCACATTATTTACATGTTATCAGCCGGCTGAGACAATTGAGGCTTGCTCTTAAATATAATTGATTAGGCTATGTATAATATGGTATTTTTTAAGTCATGCATCTACTAAGATCTACAGTGCTGTGGCGGCTCTAAGAATTTTGTTTAGGGGGGTCACTACAAAATTTTAATAAAAAGAAAACTTGAATATATTGAATTGTCGAAATAATAATAATAATACATAAAATTTTACAATTTTATTCTACAAGTTTTTAAATTTTGAATGTTACATGATAGTTCATTATGAATATCTATTACTAATGTAGGTAGCTATGAGTCTATGATCATTTTATTCTGTTAAGTTTGTCTAACATTTTTATCTTTATAAACTTATTCATACATAAAATTATACAGCATAATCTAAGTGTATATGTGTGCAAAATTTCCTCTTGGAGACTTGAACTCGGCCCTTGCCCCTATATTCCACAAACACTTATACTTGTAGAGTGACCATCGCATTAAGGGTGTGCGGTGGAAATGCTTAAACAATCATTAACTTTACAGTTGTTTTCTTGAATTTTACTACTTTATTACAAAAAGTTATTATAATATGATAACAATACACACACACACACACACACACACAAAAAAAACCCTCTCTATTTCTTAATTATTAAATTATATAAAGTTATATTATATTTATATTGTACAAACAAATATCCACACACATCATAATTTACACAAATACGTAACATTATAAAAAAAAAGTAATGTACACAATTAATATTAAACACACTTATACACATATAATATAAATTTATAAAAAAAAAAATTACACTTACAATTCACAAACACTTGCTCTTTATTCGGTTTCTCAAAAAAAAAAAAAAAAAAAAAAAAAAAACTTACTCTTTATTCTTAAAGTTGAAAATATTTGTAATAAAAATGTGCAAAATTTAAGTCTGAGTGTGAAATTTTTTTTTTTTTTAAATAAATTAAAGTATTAAGCTAACAAAAAAAATACTTTTTATATATATAGCTTTTTATTTTGAAATGAACCCCCTGAATTTGCTTTAGCGCCGCCCCTGAGTCAAGGCAATTTTATTTAGGCCAAAACACCTTTTTAAGTTATGAACTACCATGTCATAGATTTGCCTTTATCTTCTTCTAACTTCAATTTGACTTGTAATAACTCCTGTGGCTGTTTGTGCATCTATGATCTACCATGGAAGGCACATAGTTAATGAATACTCAAAGCGAGCAATAAACTTGGGGCTTACTCTATTTGAGTTACTATCCGGGGCTCTTGGGCTAAGCTCCAGCCACCTAAAAGACATGGATTGTGCTGAGGGGCTTCTCCTTCTAGGTAATTACTACCCGAAATGCCCCGAACCAGAACTGACTTTGGGCGCTAGCGTCCACACTGATGGCAGCTTCATTACCATACTGTTACAAGACCATGTAGGTGGCCTCCAAGTTCTACTTGAGAATCATTGGGTTAACGTTCCACCCATTCATGGAGCTTTGGTCGTCAATGTTGGAGATCTTCTCCAGGCAAGTCTGTTTTATTTTGCATTTATTTATTTTTATTAGTATCAAAATCAACTCATCATTGCCATTGTCATTGTCATCATCATCATCACATTGTCATTTTTATATGGTTCCAGAGGCATATGGGTATATATACTTTCTATCTTACGGAAATATAATACTCCTGACATGATATAATCTGATTGTTTAATTGTACTGCAATATATATTTGATATTGTTAGTTTGCATCTGCAAGCTACTATGGATTTTAGAAATCATAGATTGTTCAATGTTTCTGGTATAGAGTGGTCAAGTCTTCTGCAAGAGATTGTAACATTGTATTAGCTAGATTCAGAAACCAAATTTGAAGTAGATTATAAATGCATGCATCGATGATCAACATTAGTCCTGGTGAATGCTCCTTTTGTCACATTACATATTTGAGGAATTTAACATGGCAAATACAAATGAATTGCACAAAATTGTTTTGTGGTCCTGATTTCAAGTATTTGGGCAGCTCATCACAAACGACAAGTTCATTAGCGTTAATCACAGAGTATTAGCGAAGCATGTCGGGCCAAGAGTTTCTGTGGCTACTTTTTTTAGACCCAATGTTCAGGCGAGCTCAAGAGTTTATGGACCAATCAAGGAGTTGTTATCAGAAGAAAATCCCCCATTGTACAGGGAGACTGATGCAAAAGAATATCTGGCGCGCTACTTCTCAAAAGGGGTTGACGGGATCTCTCCGTTACAACATTTCAGGTTGTGAAGTTGTCAGCGAAGGTTTAGATTCTACTTTGTAGATGGTAGAACTAGTCATGGTTCAAATTGTATGCGAATCTTTTGTTGTGTCTTCTTATAATGACTCTATAAGTCTACTATGCTTACTCAATAATAAGGAAGAAATGTCAAACTTATATATCATGTATAAGTAGGGATGACAATTTTTATCCATATCCATGAACTCGCCCATTACCTACTTTATTTGGATAAGTCTTAACCAACCCATTTGAGTATATGGGTTAAATGGATAAAAACTCATTTGGTTAATTAATTAGATGGGTCTAAATAGATAAATCTATTAATACCCACTAAACCCATCTAAAATTTAAAATTAAATAATCCCATTAATACCCACCAAATCCTTCTAAAATCTAAAACTTAAATAAATTTCACTCTTCCTCAAATTTTCTTAGTAACCAAACACTTTCCCAAACACTAAGTGTCATGGCACATTTAGCGCCAGTTGTTTAGCCCCTCAGATTTTCTCACTATGTGGAGATGATGAAGTGGACACACAAACACTTCCCTCAGATTTCTAAACATTTTCTCAGAGAGAGAGAGAGAGAATTCAATTCTTTCAAGCCCTAGAAATTTTCAAAGAACGAAGAAAAACTGTAGCTTTTTCAGAGTCAGCCATGGACAGTGAGAATCGAGCAACGACGTCGTCTTCTTCTTCGTCGAATTCGAGCGCGTTCTTCTTCGTCGTCTTCTTCTTCGCAACTACGTTTCTCCGACTTCGTTTTCTGTGCCGGCGATTCGATCGCTTCGGCGGTGATCGATTTCGTGAAGAGGCTCCAGCCGAAGCTTTCGGAGTTTCGGCGGGCGTACTTGTCGACGGATTTCAGCAAGAAGGTTCTGGAAAAGTGGACTTCGAGGTCGCGGCTTCGGATCGATTTGTCGGCGATAAGGAACGCGATTTGGAATTACTGTTCACTGAGGCTAAACTTAAACACTGGTAGTGGTGCACAGCGGTGAAGCCACCATTGGTGGTTTCCGATCTTTCTCCTCTCCTCTCTATCTCTAATTCCATTTTTTTTATTTGTTTTCTTTTGGATCATATATGAGTTTGGGGATTGGGTTTCTTTAAAATGGGTGTATGGGGATTCGGTGGTTGCTTTCAATTATGGTGGTCGTGGCTTGTGTTTGAATCGGTGGTGTTGGCATTTTTTTTTCTTTCTCTGTGGCTTTGTTTGGTTGCTGAGAAATTAATTTTGTGAAGGGAAAATGAAAGGAAAGGACAGGAGTGATTTTTGAAATTTTTATTTTTATTTTTTAAAGTTTTTATTAAGTTATTTATTTATTTGAGTCATATTGGGTTAAATGGGCGGGTTACTAATTAAATGGGTTGGACGGGTAATGGATAATTAATTTATATATAAACGGGTCATAAATGGATAAATGGGTAATTACACACCCAATCCATTTATGACCTAACTCGCTTATTTGCCACCCCTATGTATAAGTAATAAGTATAATGCATTATTACACACACACACAAAAACACTTTAGTCTGATTAGTTATTGAAATGACATTTAAGAGTTATATGTTTAGACCCCTACAACGAATTGTTACCAATTTTAACAAGTTAATTCAATTAAACACTAGATAGTTAACTAGTCAAGATTCAAGCTCCATGATATTCGTGTATAAAAGCATTCAAAGCAGTAAATAACAATCACACCCATGCAAATACAAAAATACCATTCTTCTGCAATTTTTTTTTTTTGGTGGTACATTTGAAGTGAGGCAGGGAATTCAAATCTTAGACATTTAGGTTAAAAACACCCAAATATGTCATTGAGGTGCAGGTCATTGGCACCCTTTTCTTCATTGGCGTTGCATAAAATATGTCTGTTGCAACATATATTCTTTTGGGGGCTTTTTATTGTCGCTTCCTAACTTGATACCTTGCTATATTAGTGATTGCTAAATAGCAATTTTTTAAATTAGAGACTGGCAAAACAAAATCATCCCAAAGCATAAGTGAGTAAAATATAATTAATTAATTGTTTTTTTCAGTCTAAAATTTTGGTGTATAAGTTTACATGTGAACAAATAAACCGGCTAAGTGGGAAGTATCTATTCTTTATAAAAGAGTTCACTAAGTTGTCCCAAACCTCAGCATAATGTAAAGTTAGTTTAGTCATTTGGCATTGTGATGCGGGATGCAGAAGCATCAAGAAATAGAACATTGTCTACTTCTAGAAAACAAGAAGCAAAACACATTTGCTTCAGAAAATAACCTTGAATCCACAAGGTTCCTTGAATTCACAAAGGTCCTTAAATCCACAAGGAGAAAGGGTCTGGAATCTACCAGAAAATAGAAAGACAAAAGTCTGAATTTTATTAATTGAAAAATTGTTTAAAAAAATGTTTACAGACTTAGGAGCCTATTTAAGGGCTTCGTAAAACTTGACAAACAATAAAATATATTTTAAAATAATTTATAATTAATACCTAACCATAACATGAACCAAATTTGACTTAAAAAGTATTAAAAGCACCTAAAATAAAGGAAATAAATACCCTAAACTTAAAATAATGAAAAATACATAAAAATACCAAATATAACAAATTAAATAAATTAATTTGAAGATTCTGTCCTACATCACATTGTTTGAGGATGTAATTTAGCATTGGTGTAAAAAATAGAGTTTCAAATGTACAACTTTTACGATAAAGAGTTTTAGGTTTTATAGAGTGTTAGTAAATTTAGTGATAAAATGTTTTAAAATGAAATATATTATGAGAATTCCCATAAAAGATTGTCTTCGTTGGAACTAGGTGAGCGAGGATCCCTTTGAAAGTGAATGAGGAGGTAAAGAAGTAGTAGGACTCGGCTGATGTTGTAATAGGATCCAATTTGGAAACAAGATAAGGCATGGCCAAATTATGGGCTGGCTTGTTGAGGCTAATGAGACTCTTGGAAGACAAGTTTGAAGAAGAATCTATCCAAGTTGACGCTGGCCTGCTAAGTGTTGGGTATACACAAGTAAGTAAAGTCCTATATTAAATAATAATAGAAAGAGTGACTAATTTGTATAGCATATAGGTTTCAGCTTATCGGGTTGCACTTTTCTCCACCATAGCTTGTTGCTTGTGGCAGTGCCAGAACAGGCTCAGAGAGAACCAACTGACCTGGCAGCTTCATGAACTAGGGAATCGTGCTAAGGAGCTAGTCTTGGAGTATCTCGATGTGAAGAAACAGCCTACTCGGGTTGAAACTCAGCTTGTTGGGGTTCGCTGGACTCCTCCAACGGAGCAGAATTATAAGGGTAACTTTGATATTGCATTTTTTAATGCTTCGGGTTATGCAGGTATTGGAATTGTCTTTCGTGATCACACTGAAAATATTATCGCTGCTTTGAGTCAAAAGATCCCATTGGTTCAGTCTGTGGAGTTGGCAGAGGCTTTGGCGGCAAGACGTGTAGTAGTGTTTGCCAAGCAGCTGAGCTTGTTCAATATGGAAATAGAGGGAGACTGCACACGGGTGATCAAAGCCTTGACTGATCTGAGAAGATGCAGCACTTTGTTTGGTCATGTGATAGATGAGAGTCGAAGTTTAGGCTCTACTCTTCAGTATTGCAAGTTCTACCATGTTCAAAATGAAGGAAATAGATTAGCTCATACTTTAGCTAGAAGAGCAGTTTTATCTGCAGACACAGATGTATGGGTAGAATCTCTACCTAGTGATTTGGATATTGTTTTCCAATCGGATTTAGTTCAATAAAATTTACTTACTTTTTTCTCAAAAAAAAAAAAAAAAAGTGATGTTTCAATATAATATGTTAGGTTTTATATGTGTATAGGTTAATTGGCAAATATGTGAACACGAACTTGTCTAGGTATAAATCATAGTGTCTATAGGTGTGATTAAACAATGCTCAAGATGCTACAAGTTAGTGTACAAGAACAAGGAAGCTGTTGTTTAAAGTAATCTGTTTTTAGTAGTTTTGATCGATTGAAGTTCGCATCTACAGAATTTGTTTTACAGCCCATCAAACGTTTATGGTTACAGTCCTACTTCACTTAGTATATAAAGAAAAACCTAATACACGATTTTCAAGAGTTGAAGAGCTACTATTTTGATATCTTAGAAGTTCTGTGTCTTCTACTCTTTCAAGCGAATCTTGTTACAAACCAAGTTTCGACTATCAAGTGTATTGGAGATCTAAATTGTGAATTGGAGGTTCATGTTGGAATAAATCTATATCAGAGAAGTTTGTGGGATTTACAACTAAGTTTCTTAACTCTAGTTAGGTTTAGTATGAATTGATATTTTGACTGTAAATCTCTATATGATAGTGGATTTTTCTTCTTGGGATTGGTCCCCCCAAGTTTTTTCTTTGGAACAAGTTGTTTCAAAAGGTTTCATGGGTCATCATATCATTATGTTATTTACTTTTTCGCTGCGCATGATATGTTTGATTTTTATTTAACCTAAGGCTTTGCATAATTAATCTTATTAATAACTTAGCCTTAAAACTAGTTAAATACTTGTTTATTTTAAGGTCTAAATCTAACATAATATATTTACTAATCAATTGGAGTTTCCTAAGGTGTTTGTCTTCCCAACACCTATTGATGAGGCTGGACACAGGGAATTGACAAGAGCTGTGGAAATAGGTGGATTTTGACTAGTTAGAACTTCCATAGGTTTGGACATACAAAATTCACTAGACGGAATAAACCACGTAGCTAGACCAAAGGCTTCAAATCCAAAATTGTTCAGGAACACTACCATGAGAGACCATAATTAAACCAAGTTTGATGATGTTACGATGCTTGTGTTCTGCCAAACCATTTTGCACAGGTGTTGTGGGATACAAAAATTTGTGCTTGTACAGACATAAACATAGTGCATGAAGGATATGATGGTCTTTTTGGTTCAAAGACATCAAATCCATCCTAGCCATACATGTGTAGAAGGCAAGATCGTAAATATCACAGAGGCTTAGGGTAGAATGATCAAGTCAATAGAGGATACCCAATTAAAGAACACAATGGTGCGCTTGAAGCAATGATTGCGCATGCGGCAAGGGGTTGGATGTGATTTTCCTAGTGAAAGGGGAGTTGGTGCGATGGACTAGGTTATCCAGATTCTTCACAGTCTTCCCTCTCATGGCGTCCATCACTTCACTTCACCCATTTTACACTTCATCGCCCTTAGTTCCTCTTCTAGTTGAGCAGTGTTCTTTGTCTCAGCGGCCTTAGGATGAAGGCTGGATTGATCCTTCTTCGGATGCCTACTAGCGATGTTGCTTTCCACTTTGTTCTACCAATCATTATCTCATTAGATAGACACCATTTATCCAGTATCCTAACCGATTCTCATCTTGTACCCTAATTCTGGACCTTGTCTGGCAAGAAGAACTTCATGGAGTCATGTTTTTGTTCCTGGACCTATAACTAGATGGTGACTCATTTGCCTTTTTAAGAGGCACTGTGTATTCCTAGGCTCACGTCGGTTTGAGTCAAAAACTGTTTTTTGGAAGATTAAGTACCACACATCCCGCTTTTGTGAGTAGGAACTGACAAACCAATATGGCATCTAAAGGGGGTATGGATCACGGAACTTACAGTTGTCCATTCTAGTTGTCTTCATAATAAATTTTGAATTTTTGATAACGATAAGGAAAACCCTCATAGGAAACACCCCACTAGGAGAGTTTCAGGTCACCACTTCCGAAGAATACACTAACAAGAATAGAGGTTATAAATGCAAGAAATCTTACCCTATTTCGAAATACCTACTTACAATAAAACCTATTGATATATAAGGAAGCTCCAATCCCCCAATTGGACTACTTCTAACTAAAGACCTCTTCTTTGCACAAACCTAGAATCCATGACTAATTCCATAGCAACCATTTAAAAGTGATTAAGCTGTAAAATATGCAATGTGGGGTCTAAATATTTGACTAGGGAGTTAGGTATTACTTTCAACTAATCGCAGACTCGCGCGATGCACGAGAAAAATTGATATGATTCTTTTTTATTGGATAATTATTGAATTAATATATTAGATTGTACATTTTTAAAAGTTCAATATGTGTTATATGAAATTATATTTTAAATTAGAAGATTTTTATAGTCATGTATATATATAGTGAGATATGTATGAAAACACAATGCAATAAATTTTTTTTTTTTTTAAATTGATAGTGTGAGAACTATTAGACCAAGTTGTAACTATGTATACTTTGTTTATTACTATAAAGATGTATGCGATTCAACTCTTATAGGTATATTTTTCTCTAAAACATAGATCCACATCTCTTTCTTCCTCACAATTGAAACTAAGTGAAAAAGTAAATAAAGATAATTATGCAATAGATCATTATCAATAAATCATATATCATAAAGTGGAAATATAAAATAAAATAAAATGTAAAAAGAAAAAATTCCTTAAGTATCTATACATGAAAACATTAATAGCATAATGATGCTATAGAGTAAATTATATTTTATCTTATTCTCTTTTTGTCATTTTCAGTAAAGATGATCAACTAAGCAAAGTAAAACCTTACCAAGAAAGTTCAAATTAACTAAAAATTTGATGGTGGAGATGCTAATTATTTGTAATAAAATGACCAAAATAAAAATAGCAAAAAGTTAAGAAACTTATAGCAAAATGCTTTCTATACAAAATTCTAGTAGAAAGGAGACTAATAGGCCCTCCACTTTCTTCAAGACATAGGAGATTATAAAAGACCATACATCCTTTGCCTACCCTTTTCTCTTTCTCACATGATATGAATCTAAAAACATTGTGAATACATTTCTGTTCAATGGAAGTCTATTGGTAGGCACATTCAAATTCATAGTCATGTATAAACTCAAATTTCTATTTAAAAAAGAACTACATATTAACCCAAACCAAAATTCAACCAAAGCTATAAGAGTGATTTGTGATGGGAAATTTAAAAATTACAACACAAAAAAAAATTAAATAAAAAAACCATCATCCTAAATTAGAGCTATAAGAAAGAACAAAAATCGAGAGAGAGAGAGAGAGAGAGAGAGAGAGAGAGAGAGTACTCACAGTTTTTGTGCGGAAAAAATATAGATTGAATGAAATAAATAATATCAAATTTATACAAAATAAGATGGGGAGAAGTAAAGAGTAGTAGGGAGATAAAGAAGCAAAGAGAGAGGAGAAAGGTTGGAGGAAGAGAAGAAGATATTTTTTTTTAGAATAGGAAGATGAAAAGTTTAAAAATTCAATTTTAACAATTACTTGAAATTAGAAAGAAGAAAACAAAAAATTGAAATCAATTTAGGTAGTTGAATATAATCAAACATTTGCATCTAATGCATAGCAACGTTTGTAATGAATAGTCAAACATGTGCATATATCTACTAAAAAGATAATGAATTA
Source organism: Quercus aquifolioides (assembly GCA_019022515.1). Lineage (NCBI taxonomy): Eukaryota > Viridiplantae > Streptophyta > Magnoliopsida > Fagales > Fagaceae > Quercus > Quercus aquifolioides. The sequence continues at coordinate 15,750,140 of CM032334.1, read as the reverse complement.
TTCAATTTTTACAATTACTTGAAATTAGATAGAAGAAAATGAAAAGTTGAAATCAATTTGGATAGCTGAATAGTCAAATATTTGCATTTAAAACAAATGAATAGTAACATGTTGAATAGTAATAGAGTGTATTAACAGGTTTATCCATGAACAATATTTAATTATTTTATATAAAATAAAATAGAAAAATCATTGTAGGGATCGGGTTTGAGCACTTCTATGGTGTTCAGAGAGTGGACCCAAGCCCAGCTAGCTCTATAATGAATTTTTAGAGAATGAGTTCAAGAACTAGGCCCTAGTGAGGAATGCAGCGACCATGCATGGTTGCGTGTGGGTTTAATAGCCTAAACGTGAATTGGGATGCACAATTATGCTCCTCGGACTTGCCTTTCAGAGCTTGGAGTTCTTATTATTTCTTTGAAGATTGATTACAAGGTTCGAGAGAATACAAGTCGCTACAGTACTTCTTAATTCAGGTTTTCTGTCCGTCCCTTTTTCAAGAGGGACTCCTTACATTATATACATCCCTCTCAGTTGATCCTAGCCCTACATTTGTTGATCAACTAGGCCACCACTTGAGAGCCTGTCCCATCAGCCGCATTCCCATTCCTCCTGTGGGTTGCAGCACCCAAGACAGCACTGTTCAAGAGTCCTATCCTCATTAATGCGGCCAAGGCGTTAGTTGAAGGTATTTAATGTGGAGGTGACAGTTCATCTGGGACTTGTTCCTCCACCATGCTTCCATTGCTGGCGCTTGGTACTTGCTATTTGCTCTTTGGATGCTCAGGAAGACTCCCCTTGATGGTGTGCTGCTTGTCCACTTTATGATCTCAGCCGTCCGAGGATGGAATCGTCCTCAGCACTATTTCTTGGGCAACTGGGCTTTACACTTTTGTCCTCGGACCTTGGACGCCTCCTCGACGCGGGCCTTTGGGCCTGGTTCGAAGTGGGCCGGGGCTGCCTGACTCTTTCTGGCCTTACAATAGCCCCTCAAAATCTTGCTGTCCGCATCCTTGGGCGGAGAGGAGGATTTTGACATCCTCGGGCCTACTCCGTGTCCAATCGAGTCTTGTCCCCCGTCAGTGTTGGAGCCTTTTCATCTGCCCAAGGCGCGTTACTGACGCTTCGGTGCGCGTAGCGTGTCCTTCATTAAATTCAGGCGGCTCTGTGCTCCCCACGTTCAACGGGAGGATGACAATCTAACGGTGGGGATTCGCCTAGCATTTATGGGCGGGAAAACCCGCGTGGCTCCTCGATCTGGGGTATAAATACCCATTCGAACTGTTTTTCCCTTTTTTCATTCGCAATCAAGAGCTCTTGCGCATACATCCTGAGTCCAGCCAAATTTCCACCTACATCTCCAGCATAAAAAGCCTGTCCGAGGAGCTTCTCCTCATTTCTGTAAGTTGCTCTATCCCTCTCTGAGCTTTCTTCCTCTCTACTCCTTCTTCTCTTTCATTTGCTCTTTCTTTAGTTCTTTTAGGCGTCACTTGGGATGGGTAGACTTAAGAAGTACGTCTATACTGAGAAGGCGATGGAGAAATTCATCGCCGACTATAAGATACCTGCCAACGTGGGCTTGAGGTATTGTGAGGAAGGGGAGTGGCTCCTTCGGAGGCAGGAGGGCGAGGTGGTGATTCCCATCATCGCCTTCCTCAAAGGTGGCATGAGGATCCCCATGGGGCCAGTGATGAAAGGCTACCTGACGTACTTCCGGCTAGCCCCCACTCAGTGTGCCGTCAACGTCTTCAGAATTCTGGGTTGTGTGGACGCCCTGAACGAGAATATAGGGCTAAGGTTGACCCATCACCGACGTAAACTGGTGTTACAACCTCCAGTGCCTGAAGGGCAAGTCGTACTACATGAAGACAAGGGACGACAGGGTCCGGCTTATCCAGTGCCTCCCTAAGTCCAGCAAAAGGCTGGACAAGGACTTTCTCATCGTGTCCGAAGGGTGGCACGATGGCCTTCACTACCCAACGACGGAGGGGACACCAGGTGGGGCAGTGGGAGTAGGAGGGGGTTCAAAGATTTTAGTTTATTTCATGCATCATTTTTTTTTTTTTTTTTTGCACTGTTTGGTTACTAACATGAATGTGTCTTCTTTCTGTAAATCTGCACGCCTACACGCGCCACTTCAGCCTGATCAACAAGGAGGATTTGCAGAAAGTGCTCAGGGCGGCGGTTTTCGAGAACGAAGCTGACCATCAAGTTAGGGCCGCTCACAAAATCTTGGGGTACACCCCGGTCCAAAAATCGTTCGCGGCCCCAAAGCACGTGATCAGAGCAAAAGATCCTCGGCTGCGGAAAATCACTGTGACCAAGGACGGGTTCCAGTTCCCCGAGGAGCCCTCCACTTCAGAAGGTGTTACCTTAGCAGGCCCATCTTCCTCCTACAGATCCGCAGAGGCCCCAGAAGAAGATCTAGAGAGGGAAGAGGAAGTTGCTGATTTTGGCCCCGCCGAGGACGAGTTTGACGTGTTTGAACAAGTCCACCAATCCGAGGATCCTCCTAGGGACTTGGGTGACCCTCACCTGGCCGAAGCCGACTTCCTAGCCTTAGAGACCTCTCCTCGGCCTGAGATAGGTTACAAAAAGAAATCCCAATCCAATCCGTTTAACCTAATCGAGGGCCAACCAGGGAAGTCCAAGCCAAAACTTCCTCCTCCTCCTCCTAAGACTCATCCTGCCCAGACCAGGTTGGCCTCTACTCAGTCTAGGCTTCCTCCTCGTCCGCCTTAAACGAATCCTCCGTCCAGGCACGAGCCCGCTGATCCTAAGCAGAAAAAGGATAAGGGCAAAATGCCTATTGAGGACAAGTCCGAGTCCACACAGGAAGGGAACAACACTCGGCGTCCCTCGAAACAGCTGAAGATAGGCTCCCGAGGCCAGGATAAACAGGTCGATGCCCAGCCCGAGGTTCAGGCCTGGCTTTCCGCCCCAATGCTCCATGGGGGACCTTTGAGGGATGACTCCTCCCTCAGGGATTTTAGAGAGGGCGAAGGCGCGTATGTGGCCGACGCGCTGGAGAGGTGCCTCCTACTTCCTGCGGACATGGCAGAGCTGGGGACTATGAGGAGTAGGGAGGTCTTCCTCAGCCTTAAGCGATATTTGGGAATGGTAAGACCTTCAATACTTGTGATTTTTCTGGCTTCAGTCTTTCTTCTTCTTCTTCTTTTTTGAGCTCGACTTATTATGTTCCCGTTTTGTTTGATAGGCTGTCTAGGCCACCTATAGGCTGGAGGAGGCGGCCCATGACCAAGGAAAGGCCATGGATGCAGAGCGTGAGAAGCGCTTGGAGGCAACTCGAACCCTCAAGACCTCCGAGGACGACCTCGCCGCGGCCAAGGAGGAGCTGAAGGCAATGACCAGGGCTCGGGACAACGCAGTGTCAGTGGGCTCAGCGAACTCGGCCGTCAAATCTGCCAGAACCTGGCCTTTTATGGAGGTCCGAGGCATGTATTTGACGTCGAAAGCCCCCAGAATTGTGTTTCACTTCGCGATTCTTCCTGTGTAGTCAGCAGTCCGGAGTACAGACTTCAAGGGCAATCGGGTTAAGACAACCACCGTATGAGCTTGGAAGTAATGGGGGAGCTTTCTCGTGGCGTGGACCACAGCCAGTATGACTTTCTCTAAGGGTAGGTATTTGACCTCCGCCTCATGCAGCGACTTGCTGACGTAGTAAACTGGCTTTTGAACGCCATTGTCTTCCTGTATCAGTACTAGGTTCACTGCGTGGGGCGCCACAGCAAGGTATGCGTATAGGACCTCGTCGGCCTCGGGATTGGACATGATAGGCGGCCGGGATAGATACTCCTTGAGTTGTTGGAAAGCTACGACACAATCCTCGGACCACTCAAATCCTTTCCACTTGTTGATCAGGAGATAGAAGGGCCTGCACCTGTCAGTCGACTTGGAAATGAATCGGTTCAGCGCCGCGATCATCCTAGTAAGCTTTTGGACCTCTTTGGGGTTCTACGGAGGCTTCAAATTATGAATGGCCTTGATTTGGTCAGGGTCGACTTCGATCCCACGGTGGGTGATCATGTATCCCAAAAACTTGCCAGAGCTTACGCCAAACGAGCATTTTGAGGCATTTAGGCGCAGCTTGTGCTTTCTTAGGACGTCAAATGTGCGGCCGAGGTCCCCAAGTGTTTGGACACCACTTTACTTTTCACCACCATATCATCAACATAAATCTCGATGTTTCTGCTCAACAACGGCTCAAACATTCTCGTCATCATCCTCTGGTAAGTAGATCCGGCGTTTTTCAAGCCAAATGGCATAACCTTGTAGTGGTAGTTCCCAATGGGCGTCACAAAGGCTGTCTTCTCTTGGTCCTCCAAAGCTAGTGGGATCTGATGATAGCCTTGAAAGGCATCTAGGAAGCTCATTCGAGGATGGTCTGCCGTCGCATTTACTAGCTGGTCTATTCGTGGCATTGGGAAGGGGTCCTTTGGGCATGCTTTGTTCAGGTCCGTGAAGTTTACACAAACCCTCCATTTCTCACTTTTCTTCTTGACCACCACAGTGTTGACCAACCATTCGGGGTAAAAAACTTCTTTGATAGCCCCCGCGCGCTTAAGCTTATTGACCTCTTCTCTAATTGCATCAGCATGCTCCTTTGACGGGCGTCGGGGTGGCTGCTTCTTGGGGATCACGGATGGGTTGACGTTAAGGTGGTGGCAGATGAAGGATGGATCAATCCCAGGGGCATCGCAAGGGTCCCATGCGAACACGACAAGGTTCCTTTTGAGGGACTCAATTAACTCATCCTTCTCCCAGGGAGGCAGCTGGGCTCCGACCTGGAAGAACTTCTCCGAGTCATCGTCAATTACCACCTTCTCCAGGTCCTCACATTTAGCCTCCTTGGCAGTTGTACCAGGAGGCGCCACCGGGGTCTTTGATTGCTATAAACCTTCCTCGGTGGTGGCTGAGGGCTGTACATCAAGCCGATATGATATGGCAGCCACCGTGCACTGCCTCGCTGTGGGCTGGCAACCTCGAATCTCTAGAACCTGATCCCCTGATGGGAATTTCACCTTCTGGTGCAAGGAGAAGGCAACACCCCCCAAGGTGTGGAGCCAGGGTCTTCCTACGATGGCCATGTAGGGGGAGTATGTGTCCACCACTACAAAGTTCACCTCCACCACCTCTGGGCCGGTTTGGATGGGCAGCCTGATCATGCCCTTTGGGATGACAAGTTTCCCATCGAAGCTCATCAGGGGAGAGCTGTAAGGCGTCAGGTCCTCCAGCTTTAGCCCCAGCCCCTTATAGAGGTCTGGGTACATGACCTCGACCACACTACCACCATCCATCATCACCATTTTCACGTCGTAGCCCCCAATTCTGAAGGTAATGACCAGAGCGTCATCGTGGGGCTGGGTGGTCCCAATCTTGTCCTCCTCCGAGAAACTCAAGGCTGGGGGAAAGCTCTTCCTAGCCCTCTTCGGCTCTGTCTGGGACCCCTCGGCAGGCTGTTGGGCTACAGAAAACACTCGCAAAGGGCGCGTGCCCGTTCTCCCTGGTGCTGCCAAGATTACATTAATCGTCCCAGCGGGCTGCCCCATGGCGGTGTCCCTCCGTGGCTCTTGGTAGGTCTGGCCTTGCTGGCTGCTGGAATGGTGCAGAAGGTGCTTAGCTTTCCCTCCCGGACTAGCTGGTCCAGGTAGTTCCAGAGGTTCCTGCAGTCCTCCGTGGCATGTCTGTGGTCCTGGTGGTATTGGCAGTAGCGATTCTGATTGCGCATCTTTTCCAGCACCCTATGTACGGGTTCTCGGAACACGGAGCTGACAGTCTGGGCATTGGTGGCCCCAGACTGCCCACCGAAATCCCTCCTCGGGCGGGCGTTGTTATATCGGTCCGACCTGAAATCCCTCCTCTCCTGAGGGATAACCTTCTCCTTCCCCTTGCCCTATAGCATATCTTCCTCTACCCGCTTGTATTTATCGATCCGATCCATCAACTGCCGCACACTGGTGGCGGGCTTACTAGTTAAGAACTTCCTCAGGCTGTGCCCCATTGGTAGTCCATTCTTGAATGTATTGATGGCGACATTGTCGTACTTGCCATCCAGGTCATTGTAAACCTCCCAATACTTGTCCAAGTAAGCCTTGAGAGTCTCCCCATCACGCATGGATAGGGACAGTAACGCGCTCATAGGCTGAGGAGGTTTGCTATTCGTGACAAAACGGGAACCAAAAGCCTGGGTCAGCTGTCTGTACGAGTCTATGGAATTCGTCCTCAGGCCGTTGAACCACCTCATTGCCACAGGCCCCAAGCTGGATGGGAAGACTTTGCACATCAACGCCTCGTTCTTAGAGTGGACAACCATCCTCTGGTTGAACTGGCTCACATGCTCCACGGGGTCCGTTTTACCGTTGTAAACAGTGAAGGTTGGTTGCTGGAACCGCCGAGGGAGCATTGCCTCCTCTATACGACGCGTGAAGGGCGACTTGGAGAGCCGATCAAGTGCCTTGCTCATGGCGTCACTCCCTTAGCCCCTGGGAGTTGGGCTGTCACGCTTACGCCTCTGGTAGCGCTCCTCCTCGTGAGAGAAAGTCTCGCTGAGGGGTGTTCTTGACCTTTGCCTGTATTCGTCATCACTTTCGTCGTCAGAGGGCAAGTCAGGGCTGGGTTCGGACTGTCTCCGCCGTGCATGGCGCAGCTTTCTCTTCAAATTATCTATCTCGCGCTGCATGGCCACCTTATCATCCTGTCTCTGGGATGCATGGCTATGGGCCTCTTCTGACCGCGTGGCGTGGCCATTGTCGTGCCTCTGGGGCACGTGCCCGTCCCGGCGGGTGTGGCTTCCGCTAGTTGTTGAGGTATGCACGCTTCTCTCTTGAAATCGTCTGTTCTCCTCGTTTTGACCACGCCCGGGGTCGCCATAGTTACCCTGGTGCTGGGATTTAGCTGGTTCAGGTCGATGGGGATTTCCTTGGTGAGGGCCTGATCCTACCATGCTTGGCTGTTGTCCTTACTAACGCACGAGTTCTCCCCACAGACGGCGCCAATTGTAGAGACTGGGTTTGAGCACTTCTATGGTGTTCAGAGAGTGGACCTAAGCCCAGCTAGCCCTGCAATGAATTTATAGAGAATGGGTTCAAGAACTAGGCCCTAGTGAGGAATGCAGCGACCATGCATGGTTGCGTGTGGGTTTAATAGCCTAAACGTGAATTGGGATGCACAATAATGCTCCTCGGACTTGCCTTTCAGAGCTTGAAGTTCTTATTATTTCTTTGAAGATTGATTACAAGGCTTGAGAGAATACAAGTCGCTACAGTACTTCTTAATTCAGGTTTTCCGTCCGTCCCTTTTTCAAGAGGGACTCCTTACATTATATACATCTCTCTCAGTTGATCCTAGCCCTACATTTGTTGATCAGCTAGGCCACCACTTGAGAGTCTGTCCCATCAGCCGCATTCCCATTCCTCCTGTGGGTTGCAGCACCCAAGACAACACTGTTCAGGAGTCCTATCCTCATTAATGCGGCCAGGGCGTTAGTTGAGGGCATTTAATGTGGAGGTGACAGTTCATCTGGAACTTGCTCCTCCACCATGCTTCCATTGCTGGCGCTTGGTACTTGCTATTTGCTCTTTGGATGCTCAGGAAGACTCCCCTTGATGGTGTGCTGCTTGTCCACTTTATGATCTCGGCCGTCCGAGGAAGGAATCGTCATTGGCACTGTTTCTTGGGCAACTGGGTTTTACACTTTCGTCCTTGGACCTTGGACGCCTCCTCGGCGCGGGCCTTTGGGCCTGGTTCGAAGTGGTCCAGGGCTGCCTGACTCTTTCTGGCCCCACAATCATCAATGATTTTTTTTTTTAAAGTATGACATGGCTGATGAGGTGGCTCAACAGGAGTATAACAACATTAAATTCTACGTCTCAGCTTTAAGATATATATATATATATATATATATATATATATATATATATATAGAATAGATAGATCTGTATAATGCATTACAAAAGAGGTAAAACTTTGCTACAATATATTTGGATTCAAATTAAGTTCAAACTCATAGCCAAATTAAATTTTATTTTCATTAAAAAAAATAACAGTATACATGCTTCATTAATCAATGCAACCATATACAACAACTAATCAACTATAACTAAGTTTCGCCCTCATAAAATGATATTACCAAATTATGCCTAGAAAACTTTGAAGGTTCCATAGAGATGTTTCCATAAAAATTAAGGTCAAGTAGCAATACAAATAATGTAATAAGAAACATTGCTCCATATTTTCAAAGCTTTTATTTTGTTGTCTGATTTTCTCCCATTAGAAAGACTTTCTGGCTGTTCTGTTATGCTATAATATTGCTGTATTCACGTGTTTCATAGCCATTTTCCAGCTGAACTTCATTTTTGTCTTTTATTTCCTTTTTTAGTGTCCTTATTAAACCATTTCTGTTAGTTGGAGAGCTCTTACTCTTTATTTCCTAATTTTAAAAATTTTCATCACTATTAGAGGTTGGGTTTGAACTTTGATGCGATGGTAAGTAGCTTTTATTAAAAACAAATGGTTGTGGGTTCACTTCCAAGAATTAACTTCTCTAAAAAATGAGAAGGGTTAATTGCACTTCCTTTCTAACTATGGGTCAAGTTCAACCTCCCCAAAAAATATATATAATCGAGCAATATTCTCTGTGATTGATTGGTAATTTGCTTATTAATTATTACTTGTCAAGTTCAACTTCCCCACAAAAGTATATACTCGAGCAACATCCTCTGTGATTGATTGGTAATTTGTTTTAGGGTAAATTACAAAGTTGGTCCCTATTCTTTACATCATATTTCAATTTGATCTTTAACCTTTCAACTATGTCAATTTGGTTCCTAACCTTTTCAATGAAGTGTCAGTTTAGCCCTTACTGTTATTTTTGGATGGAAAAAGCTGATGTGTCAAATAGAACAATTAAAAAAAAAATTGTATTGTATCATTTGCCAAATGCACCGCCATGTCATTTTTTTAAAAATAAAAAATTACCCAAATTAAAACTGAGATGCGTGATTACCAAAATTCTTAACTCATATCTCTCTCTCTCTCTCTCTCTCTCTCTCTCTCTCTCTCTCTCTCTCGTTAGTCACCACCAACCAAACTCATCTCCATCTCTTCTCCCTCGTCCTCAAGATCAGCATTTATTGCATCGTTATCAAATGCAGTGTAGATTCGCAATGCAAAAAACCCAAATCCACATAAACCTCAATTATTCACACATTGGAACCCTTCATTGAATCTCTTGAAAGCTTCATTGCCATTTATAAAAAAAAATAATCAATATAGATGTATGCATAATCACAATAACAAAAAAGAAAGTGTCAGAAAGAGAATTTTTGTGGAATAATCAAGGATGTAAGAAATAAGAATACCAGAAGGGACAACCCCAAAGAGAGAATTGTTTCAGACCTCTAGAAAATCCAACTGGGGAATATATAATACCAGCCAGTCCAGCTGGAACTCCACCAAAGAAGCCATTAAATCTCAAATCAAGCCTTCTTAGCATCTTCAAGTTCCCTAAGTTTGCAAGAATTGGACCCATTAGTCTATTATATTGTGAACCAAGGACACTTAGCCTCTTCAGATCTTGAGAATGAGGGAGAAGAGTTTGGTTGCTGGTGACCGATGACTAACGAGAGAGAGAGAGGGGGGGGGGGGGGGGAAGAAGAGATAAAGATGAGTTAGGGTATTTAGTGGTCACATGTCCCAATTTTTTTTTTTTTTTTTTTTTCCTCAAAGGCGGCACAATTGGCAGAGGATGTGGCATTGAAAATAATTTTTTTAAAGTTCTGTTTGACACGTCAGTTTTTTTCTATTCAATGGATAACAGCAGAGACTAAATTGACACAACAATGAAAATGTTGAGGACTAAAACTGACACAGTTGAAATGTTAGGAACCAATTTGAGATATGGTGTAAAAGATAAGGACCAACTTTGTAATTTATCATTTTTTTATTAATTATTTATCAAGAAGGGTATTTGCTCAATTTTATACTTTAGTGGGGGATTGAACTTTGCCCTATAATTAAGGGGCAAAAGTGTAATTAATCAAAAAAAATTAGGATAAAATTGCTTACCAATAATTTCTACTAGACTGTTCAAAAGTGATGTGCACTAAGGATGACCTCATTATTGGGAATGTTAAAATTTTTAGTTCCTATAAATATGTAATATTTAAACTCTTTATACAGAAATTATCCATAAGAAATTAAAAAATCACTTCGCTTGTTGTTTTCTCTAGTAGTGTGCCAGAGTAATGGTTAGCTGTGTATTTATCCTTTGTCTGCTGTTACATTGCACTAGATATTGTGGCTTGCAATGGTTCATCTGTTCTTCTGGAGGCTGTGATTGTGGCTTTTTACCTTGCAAACTAGTGATTAGACAAAGTGCAACTTTTGAAATTAGAAACTGGCAAATCAAGTTCGATTCAAACCGCGTGTTTCAAATTAGTCTATTTCAAATTTTTTTTCCTATAATCTTAGGTGAAAAAAAGGGGGCAAAGTGTAAAGCATCTATGATCTACCATCCTTTATTGAAGATTCCAATTCCAATGTTTTGTCCCAAACTCTAATCAAAATATAAAAATCATATTTCAAACTCTAACCAAAATATAAAAATCGTTTAAATAGGGCCGGTTTTGAGCTAGAGCTTTTGCAATAAATACTTTTAACTAAAAAAAAACTTTTTAGTGTTTGGAGGGTTTGACAATACAATGATAAAAACGTTTAGAATTTATTATACTTGTTTGATAACCAAATTAATTAAGAGCTATTAAATAAGAGAAATGTCAAAAGAAAACATAATAAAAGTAATTTGTAGTTTTATATTTGAATGTAATTAATGACCTATGTTTATTATTATTATTATTACTTGTCTCTCTCTCAATATGCTTGAATATTATGCATCATTTGGAAAAATAAGTATGTGCAATTGTAAAGTAGTACAATTATTTTGTGTTGGCTTTAATTCCGTGCCAAATTTAATTGTAATTTCTTCAATCATATTTCCCTGTATGTATGTGGGTTTTCAATTGTAAGGGATGAGTGTGAAGACTCAAGCTTAAAAGGATGAACAAGTGGATTTTGCGAGTGTCTCACGAGAAACTTACTCGCGAAAGACCCACGTGTAGAGCACATGACTGGAAGATGAAGAGTCATGCTAGGCTGGAGATTTTCACGAGTGTCTTGCGGGAAAGGTCATCCCACGAAGTACTCGCGAAACTCTCTGTTTGGCAAAAAGTTATGTTTCGTTTTACCAAGTCTTTACCCACACTATATATACCCTCATTACCCACAAATTGTAATAAATTCTTTTCAGAGAGAAAACCTTAGAAAATACACTTGAGAGTTAGAGATTGTTATACCCACAATCATCTACACATTTTCCTGTGGTTTTCCTCAACTCCTACCTCTTCATCTCCATATCCTTGAGAGGTTGATAACTCAAACACTTACCACACCCATCCTGAGTGTAAAGTGAGAATTTGGTGCTGTTGGGAAGTTTTGGAATGAGTCATTCATTGGCGGATGCAATCGGGCTGAATTGCGGGATTCGAAAAGCTAGAGAAGACAAGGCTCCGAAAAATCAGTTGGCAGCAGGAGCTTGGAGCGCTCAAGGACATAGGGTAGACTAGGCTTGGAGGGTTTTTTGTTATTCGTGTACTCCAACTTTATTCTCTAGTGGATTGATTTCGACTTGGAGGGTCATGGAGAGGTTTTTCGCCGAGTTATTCGGTTTCCTCTTCGATAACACGTCTCAATATTATCTTGTGTTTGCATCTCTCTTCCCTACTCTTAAGCTTTCCTTTTATTGTTGATAATAGATAAATATGGCTTAGGGTAGTGATAACGATTGTTTGCGTTTCTTTACTCTTGTTCCGCACTTAGTATAAGTTAGAGTAAAAGCTATCTAGCCGTAATTTTAATTTGGGGGTCTAAACAAGCTCTTGTGTATTTACACAAATCCAAACATTCAGAAATGATAACAGCAGCGAAAGTGGGAGCATTAGTAGTTGTAAGGGCACTACAGTTTGCACAAGAATTGGACATCTCGGAGGCAGTTTTGGAAGGAGATTCGGAGGCTATAATAAAAGCCCTTAAGGAAGAGGAAACTTCCTTGACAACTCACGATTTGGTTCTTAAGGATGCAAAAAAAAAAAAATTCCATGTCTTTTACTCAATTACATTACTCTCACATTAGGAGAGAAGGTAATATAGTCGCTCACAATCTAGTTGGTATGTTTGGAATGTTTCAGATTATATTGTGTGGATGGAGGATGCCCCACTACATATTTACAATGTAGTTCAAGCAGATTCAGCCAATTTTGATTAATAATAATTCAGTCTTGTTCCTCAAAAAAAAAAAAAAAAAAAAAAAATGATAACAGGGTCAGTTGTGCATACTATTGAATTCCAACTCTAGCTTAAAGATGTTTTCCAATTTTGACTAGGGAAGAAAAGCTATTTAGTAAAACTGTAAAAACAGGTGGCAAATTTTGTTAAAAAGCTTTAGGTGTGTCAGGCTCTACTAGGAAAATGTCTTGAGAGGCTTAAAGCTATTTTAGCAGCAATTTTCGTATGTGGGATTAAAATTAAAAATCTTATAAGGATGCCTTAAGATTTAGAACTTGTAGAAGAAAACTCTACACTTTGATGTTCATATTTATAAATCCAGAATTTTAAATTACTAACTTTTTAATTAAAGCTTTATATTGCAAAAGTTTTGATATTCTACTTCCTACCAAAATGCCAAACAAGCATTAAAGTCCCCTAAATGCATGAGAGACCAGCTTAAAGTGTCCGTAGCTAATAATAGTGCTTATTACCCGGAGTGGGTACCTTGCATAGTTGCATGTGAGTGTTCTTAGCGTTCATAAAGATGTTACTAAGAAACATTACCTGAAACATTTGGACATGCAATGTGGTTCTAGTTGTTAGATAGTTAGCTGATGATAGTCATGCGAAATGTTTGTAGATTGAAAGTGTGAAATGTCTATAAAATGAAAGACAAAAGCTGATATTACATTTTGAACAGAAGTTCATAATACATTTTTGGCTTGTATAATAACTCATAAAACAAATAATTAGAACGCATAAAATTGATCTTCCAAAGAGATTCACATCTTTTAATCCTTTGCCTAGGAGACAACTTGAAGCTTTCTAACATCTTAATTCACGTGCGCAATACATTGCAACCTGTCGAAATATTTCTCTCTGGATTTACCCTTTAATTTTTATTGCTTCCATTTAGACTATGTACTTTCCACTTTAATTGCTCATCATCCAAATTAAAACTTCAATTGAACCTCCACCTAAGATGAAAATTCCTACACATTTTCTTTTGGCTCAAGCATTAAGATTCTCACACATACATACATAAATACATATATATATATATATATATAAATACATATATATATATATATATAATCTAAATAATATGCTTCTAAGATCTTAGTAACATCAATTTGGATCTAAGACACAAAAAAATCCATGCAAATGCTACAAAGCAGTCTCACACACATAGAAGGATTCAAAAAGCTAGAGAGTTTCTACATAGAAGTGTAACTTTTAGTTTTGGTTGATTTTGATTTCTTCAAATAATAAATTCAGTTAAGCCTAATGGTTTAGTTCAAATTTCATATTATTGTAATTTATGTATTATTCCTTCATTCAATATTTAAATTTGGTGACCAAAAGGTTGATCTTGATCTGCATCTCCAACTGTGCAAGCTCATTTCTAGGTAAAGTAGGTATGCACGTTGATGCCAATAGGTATTGTAAGGACCTGATTTGAACTCCAAGCCCAAAAGGTGTATGGACTTAAGCCCAAAACAATAAATTTGTAGAGAATGGGTTGGAAAAATGGGTTTTAATGAATTAAGTAACAAGCTAATAGATTTTGATGACAAAGAAAGAAAGATAATAGACGTTCACTAAAGAAATACGTCCTCGGCCAAATCCGAGGAGATTTTTTCTTAGGTATTGCTTTTGAAGCTTTATTACAAGTTTAGTTCTAGATTGCTACAATGTTTCTTCCTTGATTTTCCGATCCCTTCCTCATGGAGGGTCTCTTGCATTATATATCTCCCTTTGGATCATCTTGACCCTACACTTGTTAATCATTTGAACTCTTACTCGAGTGTCTATCCCATCAGACACCCTCTCTGGCTTTCTGTGAGTTATGGTAGCCAAGGCGGCACTGTTCAGGGGTCTTCTCCACATAAATGCGGCCAGAGAAGTAGCTGCAGTGCATTTAATGCGGTGGTAGCAACTTTCCTTTAGATATTTTTGGGTTTCCTTCCTTCTCGTATGTTCATGATATTTGTCCTTATCACGGGAGCCTCTTGGAAGGTCACCTTGATCGTTGGAATATATATTTGAGCCGTATTTATCATATCCGAGGAGATATTCCTCCTTAGACCTTCTTCCCATTTGTATCTTGCTCATTAAATTTTGAGTCTTGAGCCACTCATTACCATTCGTTCCTCCTCTGACTACTTATGCTCTCAGCCAAAGCCCAAGGCCCAATATATGATTTGGGCCCTCAACCCTACAGGTATAAATGTATTGAGTTTATTTAATAAATAATATAAATAAAAAAGTGGTTGTAGGCCTCATACCTGGCTTTTTTTTTTTCTATATGCAAATTGTTTTTTCTTTCTTTGCCCGTCTTTATTAGAGAATTAACGTCAATCTTTGTAGGAGCAATTTGTGATAATTGTGGGACGCAAGCAAAGATAAGACTCAGAGAAGTTTATTGGTAGCTAGAGCTTGAAAGGCTTAAGTACAGTGACTAAATTAGACTTTGAGGGTCTCTTTGTATTCATGTACGCCAATTGATTTTCTAGTGGATCATTTCGATTTGTCAAAGCCGCGAAGAGGTTTTTCTGCCGGGTTCTTTGGTTTTCCTCTTCAATAATACATTGTGTTATCTTGTATTTGCTCCCTTCCTCACTTACTGCTAATTGTGCTTTTACTTAATTGTAAATTATGTTTATCCATGCACTAGTTAATTGTCCTGGTTGATTACTTGTTTATCTCTCTTATTTCGTATTGTTTAGGGTGGATTAAAAGTAGTCTAGCTGTAATGTAAAATTTGGAGGTCTAAACTTATTCTAGTATTTATACTAGTGAACTTTCAAAAAAAAAATATATATATATATATATATATATATATAATGTTGCACTAATATACCACCTTGATCCATAACTTATTAATAAAATTTATGAAATTATTTTGTCTATTGTCGATGGCACTAATGGCAATGAAAGTGTGAAATACACAACTGTCAGTTAAAGAGATTTTTAAAGCATGTGCTATCAATTTGTTTAAGAAATTTTTCCCTTATTTTTTAGAGAATTTCAACTTACGGCGTCCGCTCCTGATGATAGCTCTTTATCATCAGATCAAGACACTAATCAGTTTTTGGTGTAGGCGGAGATTGAATCTCAGATCTCTTATACAACCATCATAAATTTTACCAGTTGAACTAACTAGAACTCACGCATTTTTCCCTTTCGGTGTGTGTTAAAATACTATTCTCAAGGGGAAAAAAAAAAAAATGTCAACAGTACAATGGGATCAATTATTTTATTTTGGCAAAAATACTTGTTAATTAATGACAACACTTCAACTGGGCAGGTTTTATCTGTCCAATTAATAGAAGAAAGTTGATTCCTCACGTCTTGTCCTTATCCTTCATCGAAAAAGAAAAATTCTTATTTTCACAAGCTCAGCGGAATTACTGGCAGAAATGGAGTCTAAGTATGATCGGAGAAGTGAATTGAAGGCTTTTGATGAGTCTAAAGCTGGGGTAAAAGGACTCGTTGATGCTGTAGTGGAAAAGATCCCACGGATATTCATCCATGAGCAAAATAAGCATTACAATGTGTCAGATTCTTCCTGTGACTCCAAGTTCAGCGTACCAGTCATAGACTTCGAAGGCGTCGATAAAGATGTTACTCTACGTGATAACATATAGTTAACAAAGTCCGAGATGCTTGTGAGAAGTGGGGTTTCTTTCAGATTGTCAATCATGGAGTTGAGGTAACTGTGCTTGATGAGATTATCGGTAGGATAAGAGGATTTCACGACCAGAGCCAGCCCAATAGGGTGATGCAATCCTCTAAGCCTCAAATAAAAAAAAGCCCCACTTGTAAAAATAAATTATATATAATATATTTATCTATATATTTTAATTATTAAAAAAATTAAGCACTTTTATTAGTCAATAAAATGCATTAAAACAGCCTAATTGTATCCTAAAATGTAAAAATAAATTATATATAATATATTTATCTATATATTTTAATTATTAAAAAAATTAAGCACTTTTATTAGTCAATAAAATGCATTAAAACGGCCTAATTGTATCCTAAAATGCAGAAAATTAAAAAACAAAAAAACAAAAATGGTCAAACTTCATCTAACAAAATTAAATTTAGGAGGCAAATTTATTAATTTATTCTTGAAATATGCTAAAATCAAAATTAATATCAGACAAATTCATTAATAATGCAACATAATTGTCTTGAAATATACTAAAATAGAGATTATAAATTTCAAAAAAAAAAAAAAAAAAAAAATCTCTCATCTCTCTATCTCTCTGCCTCTCCATCTATATTCTCACCTTTTTTTTTCTTCACCTTCATCTTGATTCTTGATCTTTTTCCATAGACTCAGTAGGTCAGTGAAATTTTTCTTTGTTGATTTCCTTCCATTCACAACAAATTCAAAATTAAAAATGGGAAGCGACTGAGTTTACCGGAGGTAATCTTCAGAGAGGCTCTCTATCTTTCCAATTCCGAAAATGAAAGAGTCAGTCCTCTATTTATTTAACTTAAATTATATATATTTTTAGTTTATTTTAATGCACCATTGTTTGATGGGAGTCCCATGATAGGAAACGTTTTTTTGCTTTAAAACTTAGCCATAGGATGGTTTCTTTAAAAAAAAAAAAAAACATAGCCACAGTATGAAAAAAGTACAGGCTGGACTGCATGGGCGCACAGCAGCACAGGCTAAACAGTGCGCAACTGTGCAGCGCAGCCCACAGTTACAGCTTATAAGACCACGGTTTCTCACTTTTTTTTTTTTTTTTAATCTGGTTTCTCACTTTATCTATTATTATAAATTAGGCAAAAATATAAAATTGACCTTCTAACTTTCACATTTTTTTTATTTTAGTCTTCTAACTTTCAGTTTTGTCAATTTAGTCTTCTAACTTTTAATTTTTGTCAATTTAAGACCCCGTTATAAATCTGTTAGCTGCCGTTACCCACACCAAAACAACGCCGTTTTGCATGTGTTTTTTTTTTAATTTTTATTTTATTTAAATTCAGAATTAAAAAAAAAAAAAAAAAAACTCGCTGAATCAAAACGACGTCCCCTGAATCAAAACAAAACAAAATAAGCCTTGCCTTCCTCTTCTCCTCATCTTCGTTCGCCGGCGCCGCCTCGAAACTCATCGAATCTGCCACATTCTCCAACGATCTCCGGTACTGAGTGTTTTACTCCGCAAATTATACAAATATAAATTTTAATCTCTATTAGTTTCTCATCTTGCCTGGATTTGTTGGTGTGTCTTTTAATTCCTGCTAGAGTTGTAGAATGAATAAGGAATGCATAATTTCTCCTTCCTTTTCTATACCTCTCAATGGCAGTCTAGTGGGTTATTTTAAAGGAGGTAAAGGGGATTAGGCAAGAGGATCCCTTTACCCCTTACCTATTTGTACCTGGGATGGAACTTTTCTCAAAAATCTTGCTCTGTAAAGTCCAGGAGTCCAGTAGCTTTAAATTTCATCCTAAGTGCAAAGAATTGCCCACTTGTGCTTTTCTGATGACAATTTGCACTCAATTGAGGTTATTCAAGCAGCTATAACAGAATTTGATCAAATTTCTGGATTATCTGCTAATGCCTCTGAAAGTGAAGTTTTCTTTGCTGTTGTACAAGTCAATTTGAAGCAACAGATCCTACATATTCTCAACTTCAAGGGAGGCCACTTGCCTGTCAGGTACCTAGGCGTCCCTCTTATTTCTAGTAAACTCAAGCACCAAGATTGCATTCCATTGCTGCTCTTGTATCTTGGAGAAGTGCAAGGTCTGATGATCTTGGGTTTTATTGCGTTTGGGAGCTGTTAAGACAGTGGATCATATTACTGGTCTCATAAGGAAACAGGAGAAGGCAAGGATTGAAACGGGACGTCGTTTTGATTCAGCGAGGTGGTTTTTTTTTTTTTTTTTTTTTTAATTTCCAAATTAAAAAAAAAAAAACACATGCAAAACGGCGTCGTTTTGGTGTGGGTAACGGCAGCACTAACAGATTTATAACGGAGCCTTGAATTGACAAAAATTGAAAGTTAGAGGACTGGATTGACAAAACTGAAAATTAGAGGACTGAAATAAAAAAATGTGAAAGTTAGAAGGTCAGTTTTACATTTTTACCTATAAATTATTATACTGTGTATCATATCAACTCATTTGTATTATAATGACACTAATTTATTGAATCATGTATTAAATTAATTTTTATTTGTGCAGGTTTAGACTTTAAAGTAGTCACGATTTTAAAAAAATTGCAATAATCAAATTCTATTGTTCTACACTTTAAATTTTATTTTTAGTTAAATTATCATTTTTAATTATAAATTGTGTTATATATATTATTTAATTAATATTTAAATATAAAAAAACTTCACTTAAAATTTTTGCCTAAAGATTGAGCCGGCCCTGTTCACGAGCAAGACTTAGAGGTTAAAAAAGAATTTTACACACGTGATTTCTCGAGAAGTTTTACATACAATAACAATTTTGATTTCTATCAAGCTCAAGCAGCTAATTGGAGGGACACCATTTATTGTTCTATGGCACCTTGTCCACCAAATCCTGCAGAATTGCCAGAAGTATGCAGGTACTTTTTATTTTTTAATGCCGCATCACCAATCTTAAATTAATAAACCAACAGTACTCTAATTAATCTTAAATTAAATTTTGGCATAAAAGTATTTTTAGTACACTTTTTCTATTTTAGTTCTTACATTTTATTTTTACCATTTTTAGTGTGCGTTTGGCCCAAACGCGTTTGCGTTTTGTTTTTGTTTTTTGTTTTTTTTTTTTTACTTTTTACTTTTTACTTTTCAGCTTTCCCAGCCGAAATAGTTGACTTTTCTGGTGAACAGTGCACATTGTTTACGAACCCACAAATTTTACTTTTTAACAACTTTTTCATTAAAAATTGGTCCCACGGTACTATTTACACATTTAAAAATTATTTTGCTACAGTATTTTTCAGTTTTCAGATGTATCCAAACGGACCCTTAGTCCCTAAACTTATTAACGCCTGACATTTAGGTTCTTTTCGTCACCCAACTAACAGCAAAAGCTGACGTGGCTAACAGTGAAATAAAAAAATAATATAATCACAAAGAATATAATGCCACATCAGCATAAAAATTTTAAAAATTAATTTATTAATTTTAACTAAATAAAAAAATAGAATTAAAACCCAAAAATTACTAAAATTAAGATCTAAAAATTATCTTGAACAAAATTAAAAACACAAAAATTCGGAAAAACATGTTTTTTCCCCAATCTTTGGTTGGAAACATGTTCAGACTATCTCTTTCTTCCAATTCCATTTCCAATTACAATTCCTAACTAAAACCAAACAAATCCTTATAAACCAATTTCTCTTCTCCACTTATCCAAAAAAAAAATCTCTTCTCCTCTCTCTGAGCTATTCCACAGTCCCCATCAAATCTCTCCAAACCTCTATCTCTGCCTCTCGATCTCGCTCTCTTGGCAAGGGTGATGACAACGGCGAAGGCGACGACAAAGGCTTGAAGAATGAAGGTGACAGCGGCAGCTGCTTGAAGATTGGTTGTTCTGGGTTTTGCTCGCATGAGTTTTGGATATAGATCGATGCTTCTATGCTTAGTCTGAGTTTTTCTGGGTTTCGAACCGATGCTCCATTACTGCTGCTGTTACTCCGCCGCCGCTCAGCCTAGCACTCTAACCCCTCTACCCATTTTTCCCTTCGCGATTTCTCTCTCACGAACCCATATTTACTCTCTCTTTTCCAACCGAACCCAGTCAAGACAAAGAAAAATAAAAAAACAACAAAACTCCATAACAATATCCACGAATCCAGATTTGCTAACAATATTTATCAGCTCCTAGAAAAAAAAATTTCTTGTATATTATTATTATTTTTTGATGTCTTTGGGTTCAGATCTAAGCTGCTAACATGTTTTTGTTTTTATTTGTGTGTGTGATTTCCATTGTAAGATGTCTGGAAAGTGTGTTGATGTAGCTTGGATCAAATGTGTTTTTTTCATGTGGGTGTCTATAAAAATTTAGGATTCTGTGGTGTCTCGGTGATGGTGGTGGCTAGCTTTTGGTGGTGGGGTTGAGTTTAGGTGGTTGTTGGCTTTGGTGGGTTGTTGGTGGTGGTGGTGATTACTAGTCGTGGGCATGATGGATAGAGAGAGAGGAAGAGAGAGACGTGTGTTCTTGAGTTCTTTGATCTGGGTTCGAGTTCTTGTGATCTTCATGTTCTTCCCAAAAACTAATGAGTTTTTTTTTTTTTAATTTTTTATTTATTTTAATATTTATTTTTAATTTAATTAATTAATGTGTATGATTATATTATTTTTTTATTCTACCGTCAGCCACGTCAGCTTTTACTGTTAGTTGGGTGACGGAAATAATCTAAATGTCAAGCGTTAATTGGTTTAGAGACTAAAAGTGGTAAAAATAAAATGTAATGACCAAAATGGAAAAAGTGCAAAATGTAGGGACTAAAAGTGCATTTACACCTTAAATTTTTCTCTGCTATTGATAAATTTCCTTTTAAAAAAACAAAAAGGGGGGTGGGGGTGGAGGAGGGCGGGCAAGAAGGTATATTTTTTTTTATTAAAGTTTGTGACTCTTTTTATATTTTAGGTTTTAAAATTTTTATTTTAGTCTTTCATGTTCGATTTTGATTTTATATTGGTCATATCATTCATTTATTTTAATAATCTAACTATATGTAGTATTTTTGTCTGCCTATAACAATGAAGTTCTTACATCCCATAGCAATATGGAGCTAATATTTCATAAAATGGTTATGAAGGCACATAACAATCTCATTATATTAATGGAAATGAATGACATGACTCTTATGAGACGGAATCAAATATGAAATTAAGGTCAAAGTAAAATTCTTAAACATAAAGGATCAAAATAAATTTAATCATTGTTTCTAAAAAAAAAAAAACATAAAAATAATCACAAACTCTAAATGCCAAAAGTGTAAGTTAGTAAAAAGAAATTTTTAAGGGGTAGGAAATAATCCACCCTCACTCCCTCTCCTCTTTGGGCTAACGGGCAGGAAAAAATAAAGGAACGAAAACAATATTTTTTATTTTTTATTTTTTTAATTTGTGGATTTTGATCAAATGTATCTTCATTCTTCACTGTAGTCCATCAAAGTTCCCCTAACTTCTTGGCTATGGAGGGAGAAGTTTATTTTTAGTCCCAAACAGTTCTTCTCCTCACTACAATCTGAAGCCCTTTGCATTACATTTGCATCCCCCGTAAAAAATGTTTCATTCTAGTTATTATTATTATTATTATTTATCGGGTAGTTGAAAATCGTATTAAAATTTTTGATCAATTTGCATGCAGAGATATAATGATTGATTTCTCGAAGAAGGTAATGAAATTAGGGCTAACAATATCCGAGTTGCTTTCAGAAGCTCTGGGTCTCAAACCCAACCACCTCAAAGAGGTGTTGAGGGACCTTATATTTTGGGCCATTACTATCCAGCATGCCCTGAACCAGATTTGACAATGGGCCTTAGCAAACACACTGATGCTACATTCCTTACTGTTGTTTTGCAAGACCAAATGGGTGGCCTTCAAGTCCTCTATCAAAATCAATGGGTCGATGTTATCCCCATTCCGGGATCACTGGTAGTGAACCTGGGAGACATGATGCAGGTAAGTAATTTTCATGCTTCACAAATCATACATATTATAATTAATTTCTATTTACATAAATAATAATATTAATAAAATGGAATAATTTGGTGCAGCTAATCTCCAATGATAAATTCAAAAGCGTATTTTATAGGGTTCTGGCAAGGAATATAGGCCCAAGGATCTCTGTAGCTACTTTTTTAGAACAAATTACAAGCAAGGGAGCACCCATAGGTTGTATGGACCAATCAATGAGTTGTTATCAAAAGAAAACCCCCCAATCTACAGGGATACAACCGTAAAAGACTATATTTCTTACATTCACTCGATAGGGCTAGATGGGAACTCAGCATTAGAACATTTCAAAATTTGAAGTTGGCTATATCAATGTTCGAGGTTAGCTTTGGCGATTCTTACAGAACATGTTATAAGGTTCATCTTGTTCGTGGAGTTTTAACACTAGCCGTTAACTATTGCTCCAAATGTGTTTATTTTTCAGGTCTTGCTTTGCTTGGATTTTCAATTATGTCCTATATGTGCATGTTAATTAACATTTTCTGACGTTGTAATGTTTGCCCATTGCCTGGCATATCAACTATCAAGCATGTCTTATGTGTAATAAATTTGAACTTATATTGGTAATAGCTTGTGTATGGAATATCTATCACTTGTTAAATTGTGCACTTGTATTGTTAGTAGCTCTCGTATAAATTGTTTGTAGAATCATGTTGTATTTAATGTCCTCCTATTTCATGCAAGTTATGATTCCATGATTCAGGTAAGTTATGATGCTACCATTTGTTGAGACCAGGAATATCAAGTTTTGAAATCAAACAATTGAAAATTTTTCAGAAATGTAAATTTGCATTAATCAACAAGTGTGTACAATTCTCTGTATTTATATTCTAATACAATAGAATAATTATCTAATTCAATTTCTTTGGAAATGTCTTCGGTTCAAGTACTGTGCCAACGCAATCTTAAATAGAACAAAAGAAATTTTCTATTTTTGGTCGCAAAGTGGACTGAATGTTCTTCTAATGCAATCGTGAGGAACCTACATAAAGGATGAGATAATGGTGAAACTCGAGAACAAGATGATGCATATCGCTTGGGGATTTAAAAAAAAAAAACTCATTTTTAAAAATTGGGTATATCCCTAGCATTACTCAAGATTTTTAGGTCAACAAACCAAGACATCATTATATATATTTTAGATCATATAGAGTTTTTTTTTATGATTGCTTTTGATCATCAAGCTAAAACTTTGGTGTTTTAGTGTAGGTGGAGGGTTTGAACCTCAAATATCTTGTTCGGCGCGACAAAAAATTATAAATTATATATATATATATATATATATATATACACATATGTAGAAAGCGTTATATGTTATCTGTATGCAGGACTCATTTCACATTTTAAATGTGGATATCAATAAAAATTATGGACACCATTAAAACATGAATCACATAACACACCAAACTAATAATGACCCAAGAAAACCGATGGCACAAACTGTTTCACAATAAAAACTTGGGGAAATTTGACCATCAATCCTCAAGGCAACCACTCCACTAAAATAGAATGAAAGTTTACATAGAATATTTAACACTAAATCTAATGCTACCCAATGGAGTACTTATTGATGTGGCCACATGTAGCTTCAAGATCCACAGACTTTTCTACTATGATGTGTAATGTGTTGCACACAAACTCCCCGTTTATGACTCCAAGAAAACCACTTGAAGGTTTAGACCAACAATTTTGATGTAGACTGGATTGCATTATGGTTTCATAAAATATTATCACTATGGCAATAGCAATACTATGTTGATTGTTATATATTTGCTCTCAAACTCTCACGGGTTGAATAGGTGGAAGTTTAGATCTAATTTATGAAAATATTTCTACCTCTCTGGCCTCTCAATAACTCGTGCTTAATGGACCTTTATATAGGTTTTTCATTAGGGTTACAAAAACCCATGAGTACAACAGACTTAACAAATCACTTCAAATTTGAAAAAGTGAATCTACGATTCTTGATCTGTCGAACTTAGAATATAATTGTCCATAATATGTTTTTCTACCTATAACAATGAAGTTCCTACATTCCATAATAATTTAGAGCTAGTGTTTCATAAAATAATTAAACGTGAAGGATTATAACAGTCACATTATTTTAATGAAAATGGACGGTATGGCCAATATAAAACATAATCAAATATTAGAGGTCAAAATAAAAATTCTGAAATGTAAAAGGCCAAAATAAATATATCCCAAACTTTGAAGTGCCAAAACTTTAATTTAATAATAAATAAATAAAAAGGTAAGAGGAAATGGGTAGGAATTTTTTTTTGGTTCTTCTCTATGGGCGAACTCAGTAGGAAGAAAAGTTGACGTACCCAACCCAACCCATTTCCCTTTTCTTTTCTTTTTTTCTTTTTTTCTTTTTTTCTTTTTTGTTTTCCTTCCGCTTTTCCTCAGCCACAAGAGCCAACCCTACACCTTTTGTAACGCCCTAGCTCAATTCAAGAAAAGAAAAAAAAAATGTCAGATATTTTAAAGAGCCACACGTGTGACCCCACCTACCCCACTCCCCTCAACCACACATCTCACAAGAATCCTTACTCTCTTGGCCGGCTACTCATTTGCTTTTTTTTTTCTTTTTTTTTCATAAGTTATCACTCTCTCATCTCTTGCCACGGTACCCACTCCATAGCACCACCTCCACCACCATCTTCCGGCAAGGATCACCAGAAAACTCCATAGAAAAAAGGTAAGGCTCACTCATCTCTGAAGGAGTTTATTTCAAATCGGAAGATTCACCTATTATTTTCTATGTTTGTCATTTCACCAGAAAACTCCTCTCTATCACTCTCTCATCTCCTATTATTTTCTGTGTTTGTCATTTCAGTTTTCAATGTATTTTGTGATTAGTGGGATAAGGGTAATTTGGGTCATTCCTTGCATTTCCAATGGTAATATTGATCAAAAGCGCTTTTGCGTTTGCAAAAGCTCAAGAAACATGTCCGCGCGTTTTGGATGAATTCTTTACATTTCAAAACGTAGATTTTTTGAAAAAATACGTTTTGAAACATTACCAAACGCCTGATTTATTTTTTTGGTTTCAAAAAGCGTTTTTTGCTGTTTGAAAGCTAAAAAAAATGAGCACAATCTTTTACAATTTGTTGGATTTGCTTACTTTACTTGTGTGTTTGTGTGTGTGTGTGTTGATATCTTCAACGTAGCCAGTCAAGGTTCCTAACTTCTTTGCCATAGATGGAGAAATTTACTTTTAGTGCCAATCAGTTCTTTTCTCTACAATTATATACCCTTTGTATTACATGTGCATTCTCCATCAAGAATTGTTTCAATCGTCTTTTTTTCCATGGGGAGTCGAGAATTCCATTAATGTTTTTAATCCATTTGCAGAAATATAATAATTGATTAATCGAACAAGGTAAAGAGATTTGTAGGGTACTAGCACAGAATGTATGTCCAAGAATCTCCATAGTTAGTTTTTTCAGAACACATTTCAAGGAAGGGGATACCCATAGGATGTATGGACCAATCAAGAAGTTCCTATCAAAAGAAAAACCCCCAGTTTACAGGGAAACACCCTAAGGGAATTTGTTTCTTATATTTACTCAAAAGGGCTGGATGGGAACTCTAGAATAGATTAGAACCTTTCAAATTTTGAAGTTGGCTATCAATGCCCGAGGTTAGCTTTTATGAGACTTACAGAACATGTTATATGGTTCATCTTTTTCATTCATTGGAGTTTTAACACTGACCCTCAGCTATTGCCCCAAATGTGTTTATTTTGCAGGTATAGCTTTACTTGGATTTTCATTTCTGAACCCATATGTGCATGTTAACATTGTCTGGCGTTGCAATGTTTTCACATCGCCTGGCATATCAACAATCAAGTGTCTTACGTGTAACAAATTTGAACTAAAATTGTAAATAGCTTGTGTATGGAATGTCTATTACTTGTTGAATTGTGCACTTGTATTGCTAATTGCTCTGGTTTATGACTTGCTTGTAGAATTGACTTTTCAAAAATCCTCCTTCCCTCCTCTATTTTTGGTAAAAAGTAATAATAATTTTGGACAAAAATCTCAATAATGTACACTCCTAGATTTTGACTAAAAACATATAATGCATTTATATAGTTGACTAATGTATTTTTTATTCTCTCTAATTACTCTTATGCAATACATAACTCATTAAATTAAGAGTAATGCTACAAATACAAACTATTTTACAATATTTTTACAAACTGTTGATGTGACAAATTCTTACTAG
Organism: Quercus aquifolioides; assembly: GCA_019022515.1. Classification (NCBI taxonomy): domain Eukaryota; kingdom Viridiplantae; phylum Streptophyta; class Magnoliopsida; order Fagales; family Fagaceae; genus Quercus; species Quercus aquifolioides. The sequence continues at coordinate 15,723,859 of CM032334.1, read as the reverse complement.
TTTTAATATGAACCAATTATTAACATCACATTTTTACTTACAATAACTATTTGGAAAATACTAAAACCATATCAGCAGTTTGTAAAAATGTTGTAAAATAGTTTGTGTCTGTAGCATTACTCTTAAATTAAAGTGTAATATTTACCGTATACTATACATTATTTAATTATATTTTATTTTCATTAAATTGACTTGTAGATTTTTAGACATGTCAAGGCTTACTTTTTATTTTTTTATTATTATTATTTATTTATTTTATTTTTTTTGGTGCAAAGATTTAGAATTTTAGACACATATTGGATGTAAATATTTTTGTTCACGTGAAAAAATATCATAAAATATTCTACTTCCTACCAAAATGCCAAAGAAGCATTAAAGTCCCCTAAATGCATAAGAGACCGGCTTAAAGTGTCCGTAGCTAATGCCTAATAATAGTGCTTATTAGCCGGAGTGGGTACCTTGCATCAAAGTTGTCAAAATTAGGATCTTACGTAGGATCGTGGAAGGTAGGTAGGATCGTGGATCGTAGGATCGAATCATGGATTGTAAGATCCTACTTATTTTCAAATTTTAAGCAAAAAACCTATTGATAGTGACTTTGTATGTTATATAATCACTTAAAATATGAATCCATCCATTAAAAAAAAAATTGCATCATAAAATGTAATTTGCACGCACTATTTCGTTCTTATGTCATTCTAATGAAACAAAATATATTTAACTTTTGACATAATGTATCTAAAAAGTTCAGTACATATTTAATTAGCAACTAAGTACCAAAATATTATCTACACATATGGAAAATGTTTTCCAAATTCTAAGTTCCAAATCCAAAATAAGTTAGGCTAGTTAGCATATAAAAACTGGCTAACTACAAATTTACAATATGTAATCCAAAAGAGAATTCTCAATTTGAGGTAAACTAACTAATTACAAATATGAAATCCAAAAGAGAATTCTCATTCTAAGGTTCTTCTAATCTAATCATTGTCATTGTCATATCTCATTTCATTATCTATATCCTTCCTAGTATCAACATCCAAAACGTTAAACTTAAGTAATATAGGTTTTTTTGAGATTTTATGTTGACAAAGGGGTAAATTTGGGACTTCAATTCATTATTGGGCTTCTGATAACCTGTTGGCCTTGTGGGTTTAGGTGGATTATCTTACCCAAATGAATCCCACTTAAAAAAATAAATAAATAAATAAATAAGCCAAATGGTAGGATCGGTAGGATCTCACATGATCCTACGATCCTACACAATCCTACATATGGTCCTACCATTTTTGTGATCCTGCTTCGATTTTAAACTTTTTGGTGAGGTGGGATCGTAAATTCGTGCGATTTTACGATTCCGATCACGATTTTAACAATCATGCCTTGCATTGTTGCATGGGATCCAACCGCCCCCCCCCCCCCCCCCCCAGGGGGAGGAAGGTAAGATTTACAGTGCAGTAATTTATAGTAACATTTAAAAAAAATTAATTTTAAAAAATAGTTTTTGAATTTTAATTAACTCAATTAGTAAAGTTTTTACATCTGGGATTTGAATATTTTCTACATAAAAAATCAATTGGTATTTTAGCTTAATGATAAATATAACGATTATCATAGAACGGATATTATAAATTAAAATTCTATTATATTAGTAAATAATAAATAAAATAAGTTTTGAACTTTTATGGCACAGTCACGATTTAACACTATTATTACTTGCCAAATTATTAATAAAAAAAAAAAAAAAAAAAAGAGCTATCGGGAACTCGGGAGTTGGTATAAATTTTTTTTTTTTGGATAAACTGGTATAAAAAATTGTTAATCGTTCATTAACCTGTTACTTTGTGCTTGTCTTGCACTGGCATTCCTGATAATGACAATAAGTGGTCCTGTATAGGGGTGTGCGTGGTTCGGTCGGCTCGGTTTTTTCTCAAATTTGTTACCGAACCGATAGGAATCGGTTTTCTCATAATTAAACCGATGCATACCGATTAGGGTCGGTTTTTTGACCTATAGCGGTGTGGTTTGGTTTGCTCGGTTTCATCGGTTTGGTCGGTTTGAAACATTAAAAATTCTTGGTGAAGGATTGAAAGCGTGAACTCTCTCAATCTTGTCTCCCTCAAAAATTAAAATGCTAAAGAAAAAAAAAAGATTAGTACTTACTACTTAGTCTGTGACACACCGAGTCACTAATTAGCTAGCTCATGCATTGCAATAAGTTACTTAAAGAATTAAGTGGGACTAAAGTAATAATGTAACACTCCAAAGTCCAAACAAGTGCTGAAAAATTGATAATAAAAAAAAAAAACATTTTACTCAAAAAAGAAAAACATGATAAGTATTACTAAGTTTATAGTTTACACTATCACATTTATCATTGAAACTGAAACCAAACAAGTGTTGAAAAAGTGATAAAACACATTTACAGTTTACAGCTTTACCATTAAAAAAAAAAGAAAAAAAAAAGAGGGATTCTGTTATTAATTGGACCTGTTAGATTGAGTTTATTCTTTTATTTATATGAGGTTTTGAGTTTATTCTTTTATTTATGAAATCTTCAGATCAATTTAAGATTTATTTATTTATTTTTAAACTATATCAACCTTTTGTTTTATTTTTTAAATTTTAGTTTTTACCTAGCAATATAAAGTATAAACTATAATGTATAACGTCAAAAACAGAGAAACTCCAATCAAACAGAGAAAATAGAGTCGGTGGGTCATCCTCAGTCCCTCACCGCACTTAAATGGGAATACTAAGGGTCTAAATGTCTAATACCTTATCACCTTTACTATTCACCTTATCAACAAATCAAGAACAACGTGTTTTGACTGTTTTCTCATAAAACAGAGTACAAAGTTTGTAGCATGTAAAATAACAAGAAACACAAACCCAGGACACAAAGAATAACAAGAAACACAAACCCATGTAAGGCAAACATTCACAAAGAAACACAAACCTAGCATGTAAAGTTTGTACTACAAACCACCAAAAAAATAAGAAGATACCCAAGACACAAAGATGGCTTATCGGTGACTATGGGCGCCTGTCCGCGGTGAGCCGGTGCGAGCTCAGACACGAGGCGTTAGTCCGACGAGAGGCGAGAGGCGAGAGGCGAGAGGCAAGAGTGAGAGAGAGAGAGAGTTACGTCTTATGAGAGAGAATAGAGTGTATTTACAGTTAGGGAAATCTGAAAACCTAGAACCAAACGATGTGTTTTGTGTTTTTTATTTTATTTATAATAATACCCAATACGACGACGTTTTAGTTAAAAAATTAAAATCCAAACTCAGTAAAACGACCTGTATCCAAAACCAAAAGTTTGAAAAACTCAGATTACATATATCGGTTCGGTTCGGCCCCAATCGGTGAGGGATTTGCAGCTCCGATGACTGCACTGCACCGACATCGGATGGCCCTTCGTGTTCCGATCGCCGGCATCAACTCTGTCGGTCAGTGGCAGTGGCGGTGCGGGAAGGTCGGCGCCGGTCGGTTTGATCAGCTCCGGTACAAGTTTGCACAGCCCTAAAAAACAACATAAAGAAAAAATAAAAAAGAGACCTCGTGGTGTTTTTGACAAATATGATAAATTATGAGTAGCAGATAAAAAATGATAATTCTATGTAAAAGTGATACACAATTAAAAACTATCGGTCATACCAAAATTATAATAAAAAAAGTTATGGTACTAGAACCGGTGTTTTTTTTTTTCTATTTCGTGTTGTTTCTTTTTTTAAGAGTCTGTTTGGAAAAGTTTATTTAGCTGAATTTGAAAATTTTTTGTTAAAATAGTATAGTGAAACTTATGAATAGTACTAAAAAATATAATAACAATAATATATAATAGTAAAAGTAAATTAAATAATAATAATAAAAATAAGTTAAATAGTTAAAAAAAAATAAAATTAAGCAAATACCAAACGCACCTTTATTAGAGAATTCAATGATTCATTCAAGGAAAAGTCTTCTGAATTGAATTTTATATTTCACAAGGGCCACAAGCTTGTCAAGCTATGTTGTTTTACTAATTCTACAAGAGAATACGGAAAAAAAAAATGGTAGTCACAGGCCCAGGAGAAAATCAGGCTGAGCTTGAATCAAAGTATGACAGGAACACTGAGTTGAAGGCTTTTGATGACTCTAAAGCTGGAGTCAAGGGACTTGTGGATGTCGGGTTGGATAAGATCCCACGGATATTCATCCATGAGCAACATAAGCTTGATGAGAATTCAGGTAAAGTCTCCAACTTTGGCATCCCAATCATAGATTTGGAAGGCCTTGGCAAAGACGCTAGTCTACATAATGAGATTATAAACAAAGTCCAGTATGCTTGTGAGAAGTGGGGATTTTTCCAAGTGATTAATCATGGGATTCCAGTAAGTGTTTTGGATGAGATGATTGATGGGATACGTAGATTTCATGAGCAAGATCTTGAAGTGAAGAAACAGCTCTATTCGCGTGATTACACACAAAAGGTGATATATAATAGCAATTTTGATTTGTATCAAGCACAAGCTGCAAATTGGAGGGATACCTTGTCCTGTGTTTTGGCTCCTCATCCTCCCAGTCCTGAAGAGTTGCCTAATGTTTGCAGGTAATTAAGTTACACTACTATCATCCTAGCAAGATTTCTTTTTCCTTTTGTTTTGGTTTTTTGTTTTTTGTTTTCCCCAATAACTAGCACTTTCTATTCATTGAAATACTATATATGGGTTATATAGCCAGTATTCATTGTTCACTTGGGTGTTGATGGTTCATTTTCTTTGATGAATGAGAATTTCATTGTTTACTGAGAGAAGGAATACCTAAAATCAATAAACAACACCACAAGTAGGAAGGAGACACCCCAACAGATGCACAAAACTCTATTCTGTATAAACTTTGTAACTTTTTTCTACAAGCTCCTACCTAAGCTCTAGCATCATTCCTTATAGCTAGATTACTATTCTTATTAGTTTTAATTAGTGTATTTAGGTTAGATTATTTATTCTAATTAATCAAATAATATTTATTTATAACATTCTTTTATTTTATTTTTTAAAAGTCCCATCCCAAATATACCATGTAATTACTTTGAGGAATTCCTAAAAGGTGGTTCTAAGAAATTGGTTAGGAATTTTGAATTTAAGACCTTCTCGATGATCTCATGAGATTTTTTTTTTTTTTTTTTTGGTTGATAATTAAGAGTAATTGTATTAAGAAGAAAGAGGGGCCTAAGCTACCTCTACCATATGGGTAGAAAACCCAATCAAGAAGGTAAGAGATGGTTAAAAGTTTATCCCAATTACAAAAGGTGCCCAAGAAACAATATTGTGGGCCAAAATATTTAGGTTCGTGGGAACAAAATAGAATTCCCAGCAAGAGAGGGATTTTTAAGAGTCATTTACAATGTTCAAAATAGGATCAAGGAAATCTGGTGAACAAACTGTTAGGGATAAGAGGGCTACATTGACTTCATGAAGGAGGGGTTCTGATTTTCAGTTGATATTTATAATATTCTAATTTAATGTTTGTGGGGGAAATTAATTGGAGTTGGGAAGTGCCAACTGTTTTAGGGTGTAGTTGACATTTTTATTTTTAATTTTTATATAATATAATTTTGACATATTTTGAAAAGCTTTGCAATATATATAAAACTATGTGTAACCAAATTAAGATTTTGGTGCTTGTTATTGCAGAGATAGGAACTAGAAAATATAAGCTAGTGAAATTTTATTCATGACTTCATGATATGTACTTTGATTAATTTGCAGAGATATAGTGATAGACTTCTCAAACAAAGTAATGAGATTAGGGGTTACTCTATTTGAGCTGCTGTCAGAAGCACTTGGCCTCGATCCAAGCCACCTGAAAGACATTGGCTGTGCAGAGGGACTTTTTTTCCTTGGCCATTACTACCCAGCATGTCCTGAGCCAGAGCTGACTTGGGGCACTAGTGCCCATTCTGACAGTAGCTTCCTCACTGTGCTCTTACAAGACAAAATTGGTGGCCTTCAAGTTCTCCATGAAAATCAATGGGTTGATGTTAACCCCATTCCTGGAGCTCTAGTAGTGAACCTGGGAGATATGTTACAGGCAAGTCTATAATTATAAATCTATATATTATTTAAAAGAAGACAAGAAATTTCCATATTATTATGTGTTCAAGCCCAAATTAAGCATGAACTTAAGATGAACACTCACAATAGAGTATGTCATACTTGGCTGCTTGACTTGTGAGGCTTCATTTGGCTGTCAACCACGGTGGTATCTAGTATATAAGTATGACACGCTTTTGAGCAACCATTGAAGTCAAATGTCATCTTCATAGACATTTGACATACAAGCCAAAAAGTAATTGTTCAACAAATGAAGGGGGGGGGGGGGGGGGGGGGGGGGGGGGAATATCAAGTAACCTTATGCGTCAGCTTGATTTTTATTTTTTATTTTTATTTTTTTTTGAGAATGAACTTATATAATTATATTAATTTAAATAACTTACAACCAAATGTAAAAACGAAACAATATGAAATGATACATCCTCCATTCATACTTGAAAATTTGGTATGCGTATAGCATGTTTGGCCAGATTATGTGCTACACTATTGCCATTTCTCTTGACATGAGAATACAATAATCTTCTAAACTTAGTCCCATACACTTTCACATCCTCTACCAGCAGACCCCACGGAGACAGATTCTGCTCCTGTGACCTCAACGCCTGAATCAAACCCAAAGCATCACCTTCAAGTACAACGTTTTGGAATCCCAGCTCATGTGCGAAAGTCAAAGCCTTCAGTGCAGCCAAGGCTTCTGTCTCATCTGCCTTATATGTGTGACCAATTTTTCCTGCACAAGAGGCTAAAACAGCACCATTAGTGTCCCTTATTACAACTCCTACACCTGACATACTTGAGTCATCGAAAATTGCTCCATCAAAGTTTACTTTCACAAGCCCAGCTGATAGAGCTCTCCATCTATTTCCGCCAATCCCATTACTCACCACCTGCACTTCTGGGCATTGTATATCAGCTCAGTATAGTGCCAACTTTGCCCTCGTCTGTTCAGCAACCTGATGAAGCGGACTGCCTTGCAAGTTCAACCGCACCTTATTCCTTTGATTCCAAACATTCCAAGCCGTGTATGCTAATAACTCCCGTGACTTGCCTGCCTCTATCATCCATAACAGCAACTCCATAACACCTGTGAAGTCAATTTCATACCTAAATCCCCATGTTTCCTGATCAGCCCACACCACATCCAGTTCCGGACATGACCATAATGCATGTAACGTATCCTCTACTGCCTGCTTACATCTCTCACACATTGGATCCTCTACGATTTTTCTTCGCATCAATGCTTGTTTAGTTGGCAGCGCGTTACGACAGGCTCTCCAAAGAAACTTTTTAATCTTTGGTGGAGCTTGCATCTGCCATATTTCCTTCCAAACCCGCTTCTCATAGATTGGTGTGGCTTGCGGATTTGATAGCAGCTCCGCCTCTTCCTTAAGAATCTGTATCTAGATTTACACGAGTAGTTTCTGGAAGGAGAATAAGGCCAGTACAGATTGTCCTCTGCTGCCTGGGGGGGGGGGGGGGGGGGGGGGGGGGGGGGGGGGGGTTTAATTAATTCAGCATCCTCAGGCACAAATAATCCATCCACCAACTCCTCATTCCATCTTCTTGTGATTGGATCAATGAGTGAGGCTACGGTATGATTTTCAAAACTCTCCAAGAGGCAAGTTGGCAGCTGCGCTGGGTGTTTTCTTGGCAGCCAGCGTTGCTGCCAAATGTTTATTTTTTCTCCACTTCCTATACTCCATAGTGCCCCTCTTTGAATGATGTCTCTTCCTCTAAGGATACTCTTCCAAGCGTAGGACCCCATCCTTGAATCAGCAGCCTCCATAATCAATGAATTTGGAAAGAAACGAGCTTTAAATACTTTGTAGAAGAGTGAGGTTTTATCATGCAATAGTTGCCATGCTTGCTTTGCTAAGAGGGAGTCATTGAACATAGTAAGATCTCGAAAGCCCATACCTCCAATAGCCTTAGATTTTGTCATTTCCTCCCATTTAATCCAATGGATTTTCTTACGGTCACCTCTTTGGCCCCACCAAAATTTCTTGATTAGAGTCTCAATCTCATTGCACAAGCCCAACGGCTATTTGAAACACTCCATAGTGTAAGTAGGAATTGCTTGTATGACTGCCTTTAAGAGCACTTCCCTTCTAGCTTGCGAAAGCAATTTAGCTTCCCACCCTTGAAGCTTCCGCCATACCTTCCCTTTTATGTAGTTAAAACTTTCTTTTTTTCCTTTGTCAACTAAAGAGGGCAGCCCAAGGTATTTTTCATAGCGCAAGATTTCGGGAACTCATATGGCCATCTTGATTCCATGCTTCACCTCCACCGGTACAAACTTGCTAAAGAACAAGGAGGTTTTACTCATATTCATTTTTTGTCCCGAGGCTTCCTCATACTCCTTTAGTATGTCCAAGACATTACCACACTCCATTGTTGCCCTGCAAAAAATGAGACTATCATCTACAAAAAGCAAATGTGTTAGTTTTGGGCCACTCCTACAAAGAGAGTAGCCATGGATAACACCTTGTAATTCAGCCTTTTTAAATAAACCATTCAACCCTTCCATACAAAGAATGAATAGGAAGGGAGAGAGTGGGTCTCCCTGCCTAATTCCCCTTGCAGGAAAAATCATCCCACATGGATCACCATTCACCAAAACAGAATAGGATACTGTTTTCACACAACCCATTACAAGATTTATCCACCTCTCCCTAAAACCCATCTTCCTCATTATCCCCTCTAAATAAGACCACTCCACCCGATCATATGTTTTACTTGATAGTTTAAGTGCCATATAACCATAGTTACCCCCCTTAAAATTTTGTAAACTATGTAAGGTCTCAAATGCCACCAAAATATTGTCTGAAATTAATCTACCCTTAGTGAAGGCTGATTGGTGTTCTGTGATAATGGATGGGAGTAATTTTTTAAGGCGATTTGCAAGAATTTTGGAATAGATTTTGTAAAGGACATTACAACGGCTGATTGGACGAAATTGGTGAGCATATTCAGGAGATTTAATTTTTAGAACAAGAGTAATGAAAGTATGGTTTAGGGTGGTTGGTATGGTACCTGAGCTCAACCATGACAATATGGAAGAGGTGACATCCTATTTTACCGTGCTCCAAAAATGCTGATAAAATAGTGGAGGCATACCATCCGGTCCAGGTGCTTTGAGGGGTGCCATTTTTTGGAGGGCAGTAGCTACTTCACATGCCTCAAACTCTCGACAAAGACTTTCATTCATCTCCTCATCTATCACTGTGGGCATACAATCAAAAATACCTGTGGAGACATTCCCCTCTGTTGATGCAAATAGAGATTAATAATAGTTCACCATAACTTCACCGATCTCTTCTTGTCTAGTTCTCCATACCCCTCCCTCATCTCTAATACCACCCACTGAATTTTTCCTGAATCTCCTCGTAGCACAACAATGGAAATATTTAGAATTTTTGTCCCCTTGATTTGCCCATAGTATTCTTGAACGTTGAGCCCACATCGTTGCTTCCCTATCCTACAACACCTCAATCTCTTTTTTAAGCTGTCTCACCCTATAATTGTTTCCACTAACCATGGTTTCCCTCTCTTCTTTAACTAAGGCCTTTTTCAAACGGTTCAATTCCAACCTAACATTACCAAAAACATCTTTCTCCCATCGCCCTAACTCCTTCCCGCATTTTTCTACTTTCCTTAAGATATCACCCTCCAACCCGACGTCACTTCCACTACCCCATGCCAAAACCACCACTTCCTCATAGCTCGAATTTGAGAGCCACATTTGTTCGAATCGAAAAATTTTCTTCCAGATTGGAGGGATCAAACCCGATAGTGAAATGAAAATTGGGATGCGATCCGATGAAGTGCATGACAAGTGGTACACTCTTGAACCTCCAAACTTCATGAACCAACTATTATAAACCAGACACCTATCAAGCCTCTCCCAAATTGAAACCCCATTTTCGAAGTGCTTACTCCACGTATATTTAGAGCCCTCACTTTCCTGAACTGTTGCATCTGATTATAAGGCCTTCTTGCACCCCCAAGCTTCTCCTCTTGTCTAATAATTTCATTAAAGTCCTCGTAACAAAGCCATGGCTTTTCTGGTTGTGAGTTTAAAGCCCTTAGCTTGGTCCAAGCTTCATGTCTTCTTGATGTATCAGGTTCCCCATAAAACCCTGTTAATCTCCACTCATTCTCTGTATTTTTATCAATTACCGCATCAATATAGTATCTATCCGAACCTTCCACCTTTAGATTGATCAATGTTTTCCAGTAAAGAACTAATCCACCACCCCTTCCCACTCTCAGTACAACCCATCTATGATCAAAACTAATGCTTCTTTGAACAAACTCTAGCCTTGCATCATCTGTAAGTGTCTCAGCTTAAAACATCACAATGGGATCTTTTGCCCGAATGATTTCAACAAGCTCTTTCCCTGTACATAAGTTCACAAGCCCACGACAGTTCCATACTAAACAACTCATTGCTATTGGCGGCGCTGAACATCAGCTCCCGCCACTACAAAAGAATTGTTCTCTTCACTGTGGGTTACTTGAAATCGTTTTACTAAAACTGCATAGTTGTCTGCCTCAGGTCCAGCCATTCTTTTTTTTTTTCGTGTCTGAAAACTTGCTGACGTATTATCCCTTGGGTTACTTCTTTCTCTGCGAGTCCAGGTACGTGATGCACGTGGAGTCTTTGATTTGTGAACCCTAATTCCTTCATTGTCACATGACTTGTTAAGTGATGATTTACCACTTAAATTATCACGTGCAATAGGGCTTAAGTTGTCACGTGGAATAGGGTTTTTAGTAGCACTCCTTCCTGATCCCAACAATTTAGCCGCTCCAAACTCTTGTGCCAAACTTAACTCCTCATTACTCACTTCCACGCCAATTTCGGTTTCCTTAGGAGTCTTCAATTCCCTAATAATTCTCTCATTAACTCCGTTTTGAAAAGCCGTATCTTCCCTAATAATCCCATCCACTTCATTACGCCTTAATGAGCTAATTTTTTCGGCTTCAATGCTGTCATTAATTCCAGCCGTTACTCCTCTTGACTGCTCCGGCGTGTGTCCGCTGCTTGAACCAGAATTCCGGCCTGAATTGTTGTCCCTTGATGTACTTGAACTCATCTTCTTCTTCTCGGCATAAAACCCAGGAACCATGATTGCACTTCGTCTTGCAGCAACAAAAGGTGGTGCTCTCAAATATGGTCCAAACTCACGTTGCTCTAGTTTGAGGGTGCCCTCGCTATCGACCCACAAGTCACAGTCTCTATCGTCATGAGTAAGTCACCCACACCAGTAGCACAAGTTTGGCAGCCTCTCGTACTTGAACGATATCCATACCTGTTGACCTCCTTCACCAACTGAAACCAATCTACCACGGCACAATGGTAACGACAGATCAAAGGATACCTGAATACGTATAAAATGACCACCATCAAATAATTTTGGGTTCGTCGGCGCGAAAACCTCCCCCAAAACATTGCCAATTTTCTTGGCCGCCTCCACTATCATATATTTGATCGGAATCCCATGAAGTTGAACCCACAACTTAGTCTTTTCAAATTTTATATCTTGAACCGGGGACTCATTCTGGTATCGACTCATTACCACCAAATGTTTGTCAAAAGTCCATGGTTCGCCTTCTAAAATTCTATCCACATCCTCCTTGTTGTCAAAGGTGAAGAGAATTTTGTGGTCTCCAAAACTCTGAATCTTGAAACCATTCTTGGCTCTCCATAACAGGTTAAACATCTTAGCTACGACCTCCATGTTGATTGCTTGCTTAGTCAGAAACTTTGCAGCAATGGCAAACTTCTGACTACTATCATCATCAAGTAAACTACAACCTGGCCCCTCTCTATCCGAAAGAGTGAGCCGATTCCAAGACTGAGCCAAATCGTCCATCCTCTCACTTGCTCAAAACTGTTTCCCCACCCCCAAAAAATAACCCAACAAGCCTAGGAATAACAGTGTTACTCCTAGGATTAAGCACCTTCCACGAAGGGACACACTAATTCTACTGTGAAAAGAAATTAGAGAGAAACCTAACTTCTAAAGACACAGAGAAACCTGAACTCACTTTTTGTCATTGACCGTGGTACTTCACTTTCAGCTTGATTCTAATAGAACAAACTTACACTGGACAATTATATTGTGGGGGTTATGACCAAGAGCCTTTTAGAAATTGGTTGGCATCTCCAGCTGTTTCCAATGGAGACATCCAATATTCAAATCCCCCTAGATATTGAATTGTCCAAAAAAAAGATATTCAGGGGTTACAATAAAAAAAATTTAAAAAAAAAATTTCAGCGGGTTCTTTTACTAATTTCCATCTGTCTTTGTGCAGCTAATCTCTAATGACAGGTTTATAAGTGTCAACCACAGAGTATTTGCCAAAAATGTAGGTCCAAGAATTTCAGTTGCAAGTTTCTTCAGAACACATCTTCCACCGGAAAATGCCTCGAGACTATACGGGCCAATTAAGGAGTTGTTATCAAAAGAAACGCCCCCTAAATATAGGGAAACCACTATGAAAGAGTTCGTGTCACACTATTACATGAAAGGGCTGAATGGAATCCCTGCACTAGATCATTTCAAGCTGTGAAGCCATGGATAATTTCGGTCAGCTATGGTAGCTTTCCAGCACTCAATGCATGGCATTGGAATCTATATGTAACTAGTAATAATATAATGAATTTACTCGTAAACTTAATGTTTGTCCCTAGAGAAACCAAATCCAAGATATGTGAAAAGCAAATTAAATAATAAAACTAGTTGCTAATATGTACGATGCATGAGTTTATCTCTTTGACTAGCTTTAGTTATGAAACATGTGAGTGTTCTTATAGTTCATAAAGATGTAATTACTAAGAAACATTACCTGAAACATTTGGACATGTAATGTGGTTCTAGTTGTTAGATAGTTAGCTGATGATAGTCATGCAAAATGTTTGTAGATTGATAGTGTGAAATGTTTATAAATTGAAAGACAAAAGCTGATAGTACATTTTAAATAGAATAAAACGTTTGTGCTTGTTGCATACTCTCGTAAATAAATAATTAGAAAACTGATATTACATTTTGAACAGAAATTCGTAATACTATATTTTTGGCTTGTATAATAACCCATAAAACAAATAATTAGAAAGCATAAAATTGATCTTCTAAAGAGAATCACATCTTTCAATCCTTTGCCTAGGAGACAACATGAAGTTTTCTAACATCTTAATCCACGTGTGCAATATATTGCAACCTGTTGTGGTATTTTTCTCTCTGGATTACCCTCTGGTTTTTTGGGGCATCCATTTAGACCATTCACTTTCCACTTTAATTGCTCATCATCCAAATTAAAAACTTCAATTGAACCTCCACCCAAGATGAAAATTCCTACACACTTTCTTTTGGCTCAAGCATTAAGATTATCACACATACATACAAAATTACATATATATTCAAACTAAATAATATGCTTCTAAGATCTTAGCGACATCAATTTGGATCTAAGACACTAAAATCCATGTCCAAAATATCCATGCAAATGCTACAAATTAAGCAGTCTCACACACATAGAAGGATTCAAAAAGCTAGAGAGTTTCTACATAGAAGTGTTTGTAACTTTTAGTTTTGGTTGATTTTGATTTCTTCAGATAATAAATTAAGTTAAGCCTAATGGTTTAGTTCAAATTTCGTATTATTGTAATTTATGTATTATTCCTTCATTCAATATTTGAATTTGGTGACCAAAAGGTTGATCTTGATCAGCATCTCCAACTGTGCAAGCTCATTTGCCAGGTAAGGTAGGTATGCACTTTGATGCCAAAAGGCATCAATGTATTGGGTTGATCAGCATCTCCACTATATATATAGTGGTCGTGGACCTCGTACTCGATCTTGGTCTTTTTTCTATATACAAATTGTTTCTTTTTTCTTTACCCGTCTTTAATAGAGAATTCATGCCAATCTTTGTAGGAGCAATTGGTGATAATTGCGGAATTCTGGAAACTAGTAAAGAGTCAGTGGAGTCAATACCGTATCGTACCGGCCCGTATAGCCGGAATTTTTCGTACCGGCACCTTGGCCGGTACAGAAACACGGCTATTTCGTACCACTTTTTGTACCAAAGCTTACCGAGTTGTACCGGCAAAACCGGGAAAAAAATCAGATACCGGCCGAAAAAAGAATACCGGACGGTAAAAGAAAAACAAGAAAAATGGAAAATTAAGTGATTAACGGTAAAAGAAAATATCAGGTAACCCATAATACCGCCATCACCAACACTGTTCCAAAAGTGACCAGCCATTCTTCTTCTTCTTCACGCCCATCCCTCCATCCGCCTGCCTCTCTTAGTTTTTAAGGTCTTATTTCTGAAGGCTCTAGTTGTTTGTTTTGTTGTGACTTTTAATAGTAAAAAAGTAAAAGTAAAGGACGTTTGCTTTTTGTCTGTAACTTGTGGCAGTGTGCCCTCTGACACACCCATGTGAATTGTTATAAAATTTTGAGATTTTTTTTTTTTTTTTTTTTTTCTAAGAGCACCCATAGTAGATATGGGATATGTGCCAAATGCTAAATATTTGGCATTTGGCATGTGCCAAATATTTAGTATTTGACACATATCCCACACCAAATACCAAAAACTCACTTCATCAGATGTGGCAAATCTCAAAAATTTTGCCACATGTGAGTACGGACGAAAAATTGTATAATTTTTATTGTTTTTTTATTCTATTTTCTCTCTCCTCTCTCTTCAGTTTATTTTTATTGGGTTAGATATATTATTTTATTGTGTTGTTTATATTATTTTAATGTGTAGTAAATATTATTTTAATGTATAGAATTGAATGATAAAACATCTGATAAATGGGATGTTGTAAAATGATGTGGTAAAATAATAAAATAGGTCTTTGGTATGGCAAAATGGCATTTTTTTTTTGCAATATCTAATGTGGATGCTCTAATGCAAAGAAGTTTCAACGGCATTTTAACTTTTAACTTTTTATTGTTTATCAAAAAAAAAAAACTTTTAACTTTTATTATTATTATTATTATTATTATTATTATTATTAAAGAAGTAGGAACATCAATTCCCTATTATTATTAATATTACCTAGTTGAAATTTTAACTAGAGATTAACATCTTAAATGAGATAAATATTTATAAATTTAAACTTTTTAATAAATAATATAAATTTTGGTTATATATATATATATAAATAATAACGGTAAATCCAAAACGGTACACTGGTATGAATAGATACCGAAATATTTTGTTCCATTGGCAAAACCAGTACGACATTTGGTACGAGATTAACTCATTTTGTAAAGACAAAACTCAAAGAAGTCCATTAGTAGTTGGATCTCGAAGGGCTCAAATACAGTAAGTAAATTAAGCTTGAAATGTCTCTTTCTATTCACGTACTTCAACTGATTTACTAGTAGATCATTTTAACATGTCGGGTTATGAAGAGGTTTTTCTGCCAAGTTCCCTAGTTTTCATCTTCGATAACACATCGTGTTATCTTGTATTTGCTCCCTTCTTCTCTTACTACTTATGCTTTTACTTAATTATCAATTATGTTTATCCCTGTACTAGTTAGTAACAGTCCTAGTTGATTACTTTCTCTTATTCTCTATTGTTTAGAGTAAATTAAAAGTAATTTAACCCTAAATTAAAAATTTAGGGGTCTAAACTTATTCTAATATTAAAGTCGTCGCGAATACAATACTATTAACGACGACAAAGTCATCGCTAATAGTGACAATTGTCGTCATAAATAACTCGAGAACCCAAGACGAAATGTCGTCGCTACTAGCTCATTAGTAGTGACAAGCTTTTTTGTCGTCGCTAGTAGATTATTATTAACGATGACATTTTTGTTGTCGCTAATATGTCATTACTAGCGACAACGCTTGCTGTCGTCACTGATAATGATATATAAATGACCACAAACATGTCATCACTAAAAATTGCATATTAGCGATGATATTTTTTGTCGTCACTAATGATATGATAAAATATTAGCCATGACATTGTCGTCGCTAATAATATTTTACATTTTTTTTTCTTTAAAATTTACATTCTGAATTTTACATGGGTACTTGTTGGAAAATAACAAAGCACAATCCTATGCACATAATAAGAAATAATAAACTACAATTCCACACATCACAGATACTCATAGAAGCATAACAACTGCTCAATCAATAACTACTAATAAGGAAAAACAATACCCAAGTTCAATATCATATACATAATTTAAATTTAAATCTACTGTCTTAAATACGAATCAAATAATAACACATTTTTCAAGAAGATATACAACCAAGCTTGCAATGAAATGTATCTCCCCTCAACATCATCAGTAGCCCAAGGCATGCGACATTTTAACCTGAAATAAAAAAATATATATACTAATGTAAAAGTCAACTAAATTCGATGACAAAAATGCGTACAAAATAGTTTTAACATCCAAGTAAAACTTTAACCTTTTTATTTTCAAAAATACCATAGATGAGAAGATATGAAAGCTTTATGTATTTAAAAAAACTTAACCTGTCTCAAAACTCAACTTAATCTTTATCCCCAAGATCTCCAATAGATTCATCATTGCTAGATAAATCTTCTTCTTGATTTGAGCTTGAAACATCATTATCACTATATATTTCTTCTTCATGGTTGGAGTCTGTATCCCATTCCTCATTAGACAAGTCATCATTGATGATCATACTTTCATCAAGTTGTACATATACATCATCAACAGCTATTAAGGCCCTAAATCTATTGCTGGCACATCATCTCTATGTAACAAAGTTGAGTTTTCATCATTTTCTTGTGGAAAAAAATGACAACAACTAATATATGTTGACAGAGAAAAATATTGTAAAGAAATTAAAGTAAAAGAATTTAAAGCAAATAAAAAATCATTAATACATACAAAATATCATATATCTAAAAGAACATATCATGAATTTAAAGAAAAATAATTTAAATGGAGACACAAATAGATTGATAATTAAACAAAAAATAAATAGAAAAAATAAGCCTAATTCTTTCTTCTACTTCCCAAACCAAAAAGACAGCAGTCTAGCATCATAGGAGAATCTTTCTTTTGGAGAATAATAGAAAGACAATAGACATGTTGAGTCCCAATATCCGAGAGAGAGAGAGAGAGAGAGAGAGAGAGAGAGAGAGAGAGAGAGAGAGAGAGAGAGAGAGAGAGAGAGAGAGAGAGAGAGAGAGAGAGAGTGTGTGTGTGTGTGTGTGTGTGTGTTTTTTCCCTACAATATACAATACACAATTCAAAATACAATTTAAGTTATTTATTGTTCATAGTATGCTACAAAAAAAGTGTAATCAATTATTACATGAGTTAGATATGTTTGAAAAGGCAAGAAATAATATAAAATTAGATTCTATACCATATTTTTTATCTATAAATGGAGAAATTGACAAGAAGCTCAAAATAATTCTCCATTAGTTCTACACACTCATACTAAAAAAGATGGAAATTTTGTGACAGATGAATGACATAGGAAGTGGTTACATTTAGATCTCAAGAGTCAAAAAATAAAACTAATCCACTTTTTTCGAGTGATCTGTGTTTTTTATTTGTTCCCCCCAAGATATAAGAAATTAAACTACTTCTCTCATCCCCTTGGTACATTTTGGCCACAAAGGAAATTATTGAAATACTCTAATGGAAGTGATTTGTAGTTTTAACGAAGAAATACGGATATAGTTAAATGCATGTCTTTTTAGCCTCTGAATTCACTTTATTTGTCACTTCAACAGCCTATTGAACTACATCAAATTTAAACATTATTCTAATAGCATATTGAGTAGATTAGTATTAAAGAAAGAGCAATGTTAGAAACACAACTTATTGTCCAATTTTTGCCACAACTCGCACGAGTTGTGAGTTATGGTAGTGTGGGCTCACAAGTTTTTTCCTACCACTTACAACTTGCCATTTGATAAATTGTGGCAAAAGTTTTGCAATAAATTGTGGTACTAGCATTTTTCTTTAAAGAACTAGTTGATAAATATTGTGAATTCACTATGGTTATCACTTCAACAGCCTACAACGCCACCATCAAATTTAAACATTATACTATTAGCATATTTAGTACATCAATATTAAAGAACTAGTTGGTGAATACTGTGAACATGATAATTAAATAAAACATGTAGCACTACAAACTAATAGACTCTTACACTTGGAAATTGAATAAATCCATTATGTAATGTGTAATACACAAATAGTGTTTTTTTTTTTTTTTTGAAAACAAACAATTATTTGTTTCAGTATGGCATTTGGTGCACATAAAAAAACATATATGTTCAAGTAAACTTTATCCTTTAAGCATTTCTTAAGTATTGAAAATCTATTTCAATATATCCTAATTACGAAAATAATATTAAAAAAATCAAACATAAAAAATCTATTCAATTTTCATTAGATATTTAACCTTACTTAAAAGAATCAATGAAAACATATTAGGCTGTAACTCTGTTTTAACTTTTAAAGGGTTCTGAATCTTAACATAAAGAAATGCAGTACCTGTAGCTACGGTTTATCATATTACATATTTATTAATTTATCATATTATATATTTATTAATCTAATGACAAAAACAGAGAAGAAAAGTTATACTTAGGGCCCACTTGTAGGACTTGGAGCAAACCTTTAATCTCAAATCTGTAAAAAATTGAAAAACAAACCAACTTGATGAACTGATAAACACGAAGAAGAAGCAAAGAAAGAAAAAATTACAAACCAACTTAATAAACATAAAGAAGTAAAGAAGAAAGAAAAATTTACATATTTATTAATTTATCATATTATATATATATCTATTAATTTAATGACAAAAATAAAGAAGAAAAGTCATACCTAGGGGCTAGGGCCTACTAATAGGACTTCCAGCAACTTTCATATAAAATTGGTGAAAATTTGGAAAGCAAAACTTGATAAACGTGAATAAGAATTAAAGAGGAAAGAAAAACTGAAAAGCAAACCAATGAGATAAGACTGGCTAAGAAAACAACCGAGTGACTGAGAAAAATATGGGGATGATGCACTTTAGATCCGTTACGTTAGGTAGTGCTTTTTTTTATTTATTTTTTATTTTTTATTTTTAACTACATCTCATGAGTTATTTTGACAGAAATTATATAATAATGCTAGTAATACAAACTATTTTATAAAAAAAATTTACAAACTGTTGACGTGGTAAGTAATTATTAATAAATAAAAAAAGTAATATTAATGGTAGGTTTAGATGAAAACTAATAAAAAATTAACTACATCAATATTTCGTAAAAATATTATAAAATAGTTTGTAATGGTAGCATTTAGTGGAGTAAAAATATTATAAAATTATTTTGTTGTAACTTTTAACGGTAAAAAGTTAAAAGTAAATGAGGTTTGCTTTTTGTTTGTAACTTGTGGCAGTGTGCCTTATGACACATCCACGTGAATTGTTATAAAATTTTGAGATTTCAAAATTTTTTTTTTTCTAATCTAAAGAAGTTTCAAACGGCATTTTAACTTTTAATAAGTGAAAAAAGTTTTTGTACTGTCAAACTTTTTTTTTTTTTTTTTTTTTGGGTCAACACTGTCAAACTTTATTGATTGTGATATTATTATTATTATTATTATTATTATTAAATAAGTAGGAACATCAATTCCCTAATATTATTAATATTACCTAGTTGAAATTTTAACTAGAGATTAACATTTTAAATGAGATAAAGATTTATAAATTTAAACTTTTTAATAAATTATATGAATTTTGGTTATATATATATATATATATATAAAATAACGGTAAATTCGAAACGGTACACCGGTATTGACCGGTACCGAAATATCTCGTTCATTTGGCCAAACCGGTACGGCCTCCGGTACGAGATTAACTCCCTTGGTAGCACTACTCAAAACTATATCTACTGTGGCATTCGTTTGTCACAATAGGCCATATATTATGAAAGATTTACATTGCCTTCGTAGAAACACAATATTGTGACAACTATTATGCTTCATCACAATAAGGTTTTTTTTTTTTTTTTTTGCTAATAAATTTTATTGGTGGGGATATAATAATTTGTGAATTGACAAATTTTATTATTTTGGCTCATATATCATGCATTATCACTTCTGGGTTTAATCAATTTGAATATGTATGTTATAAATGATGAATCCTTGGAAATCAGTGGGTTTAAAGTGTCTGAGTGTTGATGATCTTGAAGGCTGAGTCCTGGAAAATCAAACAAAAATCAGAGAAGACCGGTGGAAGCCGGTCTTGAATCCTCCGATGGTAAAGTCAGTGGATTGAAGTAGAAAAAGAAAATACTTCTGAGACTTTACTTTTTGTTAGAAAATGTCTGAATGGATTACCTCTACGTAAAGGAGTACTTATATAGGGTACATGGAACGGTTATTTGTCATGATAACCGCTCCTATCATTGAGGAGTTCAGAAAATTCAGAGGTAACTTCCATAACTTCCGTGGAAGTTACCTTATTTGGACCGGTGCTTCATTGCGGTTAGTGGAGGCTTCAGTTCGTTTGGCTTGTTTAGTTCAAAATGCTCGTCCGTCCGTTATTAGGGACGGACGAGGTCACGTCCGTCCTTCATTAGGGATGGACGAGGTAATGTCCGTCCTTTATTAAGGACGGATGAGGTTCTTGAAGATTGCCTCGCGCGTTCCACCTTCCCATTCTTTTTCCACAGACGACTCATGTGGACGAAACAGGACTGTACATTTTCAAGGCACCATCAATAAATATATGTTAATTTGATTTATTTAGTTAGTTTTTCTAAATATTATTACATAGTTGATGATTAAATTGGTTATTAGTTGAATATATTATGATTTTATAATGAATATACCATTTAGATATGTATATCCATAATTTTATTAAGTATTTGTGTATCTTACGATACATGATATAGGTACACAACACATTTGCATCACGCGCCATACTTAGAATTGGAATCTAATCGTTGGATTTGAAGAGTGTAATGAAAGGTTAATTTTGGTGAATTATGGTTACAATCAAACGGTTGGATTTAGAGAAAGGCGTGGTCAAATTTTAGTTAAAGTTGGCCAAACCCGGTCAAACTTAATGAATGGTCCCGAGACCACTGGACTTGATGAAATTCATATTCAAAATCTTGGTTATTGGGATTGAAGAGTATGGTGACATATTGATGTTGGTGAAATTTAAAACCAAATGGATGGTGAGATTGAGAGAACATAGTCATATAGGTACACAACATATGTTCATCACGCGCCATACTTAGATTCGAAATCTAACCGTCGGATTTGAAAAGTGTAATGAAAGGTTAATTCTCATAAATTATGGTTACAATCAAACAGTTGAATTTAGAGAAAGGTACGGTCAAAGTTTAGTTAAAGTTGGTCAAATCATGTCAAACTTAATAGATGTTCCTAAGACCACTAGACTTGGTGAAATTCATTTTCAAATCTCAATCATTGGGATTGAAGAGTATGGTGACATATTGGTGTTGGTGAAATTTAAGACCAATTGGATGGTCAGATTGAGAGAACATAGCCATACAGGTACACAATACATGTCCATCACGCGTCATACTTAGATTTGAAATCTAACTGTTGGATTTGAAGAGTGTAATGAAAGGTAAATTTTCATAAATTATGGTCACAACCAAACGGTTGGATTTAGAGAAAGGCGCGGTCAAAGTTTAGTTAAAGTTGGTCAAATCCAGTCAAACTTAATGGATGGTCCTGAGACCACTGGACTTGGTGAAATTCATATTCAAATCTTGGTTATTGGGATTGAAGAGTATGACGACATATTGGTGTTGATGAAATATAAGACCAATTAGATGGTCAGATTGACAGAACATAGCCATATAGGCACACAACACATGTCCATAACACACCATACTTAGATTTGAAATCTAACCGTTGTATTTGAAGAGTGCAATGAAAGTTTAATTCTCGTAAATTATGGTTACAATCAAACGGTTGGATTTAGAGAAAGATGCAGTCAAAGTTTAGTTAAAGTTGATCAAACCCATTCAAACTTAATAAATAGTCCCGAGTCCATTGGACTTGGTGAAATTCATATTCAAATCTGGATCATTGAGATTGAAGAGTATGGTGACATATTGGTGTTGGTGAAATTTAAGACCAATTGGATGGTCAGATTGAGATAACATAAACGTATAGGTACACAACACATGTCCATCACAACCATACTTAGATTTGAAATATAACCGTTGGATTCGAAGAGTGTAATGAAAGGTCAATTCTGGTGAATTATGGTCACAATCAAATGGTTGGATTTAGAGAAAGGCGCGGTCAAAGTTTAGTTAAAGTTGGTCAAACCTAGTCAAACTTAATAGATGGTCCCGAGACCACTGGACTTGATGATATTCAAATTCAAATCTTGATCATTGAAATAGAAGAGTATGGTGACATATTGATGTTGGTGAAATTTAAAACCAAATGGATGGTCAGATTGAGAGAACATAGTCATACAGGTACACAACATATGTCTATTACGTACCATACTTAGATTTGAAATCTAACCGTTGGATTTGAAGAGTGTAATGAAAGGTTAATTCTCATAAATTATGGTCACAATCAAACGGTTGGATTGAGAGAAAGGTACGGTCAAAGTTTAGTTAAAGTTGGTCAAATCATGTCAAACTTAATAGATGTTCCTAAGACTACTAGACTTGGTGAAACTCATTTTCAAATCTCGATCATTGGGATTGAAGAGTATGGTGACGTATTGGTGTTGGTAAAATTTAAGACCAATTGAATGGTTAGATTGAGAGAACATAGCCATACAGGTACACAATACATGTCCATCACGCGTCAAACTTAGATTTAAAATCTAACTGTTGGATTTGAAGAGTATAATGAAAGGTTAATTTTCATAAATTATGGTCACAATCAAACGGTTGGATTTAGAGAAAGGCGCGGTCAAAGTTTAGTTATATTTGGTCAAACCCGGTCAAACTTAATAGATGGTCCTGAGACAACCGGACTTGGTGAAACTAGGTTCATGGGAAGGTTTTCAGTGGATTATTGGGTATTGGAATTGTTGATAGAAAATGTCAATGAAGAAATAATTTTGAAATATGATGAACATCATGTTAACATTGACTTAGGTAAAGTTGATTAGGCAAAATGATGAAAAATTTTATTATTTTGACTCATATATCATGTATTATCACTTCTGATTTTAATTAATTTGAATATGTATGTTATAAATATATTTTAATTTGATTTATTTAGTTACTTTTGGTAAATATTATTGCATAACTAATGATTGAATTGGTTATTAGTTGAATATATTATGAATTTATAATGAATTTATAAATTCATAATATTTATAATGAATTTATTAGTTTGGTAAATATTGACTAATACCTTTCTTATGACGTGTGATATAGAAAAATCAAAAATTGATTCACGATACGATTTACATTTTGATAATTATGGGTGTTAGTCAATATTTTGAATGGAATCAGAACCTTCTCGATTTTTATTTTATTTTATTGATTTCGAGTTTCAAATGGGTAACATTATGATTTGAGAGTATTCTAAAGCAACAAGCCCTCCCTTTTCTCTCTCTCTCTCTCTCTCTCTTAACGAATTTGAGAATTTTAAATTACTTTGTAGGTTTTAAGGTTATTTTGGTCATTATTTAAGTTTGGGGGCATTTTGGTCATTTTGATGGGGCTAATGGTATTTTAATCATTTCAAATATACTAAAGGAATTTATGTCATTTTAAATATTTTAAGAGGCATTTGGAGGATTTGATAAATAAAAAATATATCAAAATTATTTTAGCCACATATTAGTGACGACAATCTTTGTCTTCATTAAAAGATCCCGTATAGCGATGACCTGATTCGTTGCAAATATATAATCTGCTTCCCTCCAATAATTCCCACCACTTTTTGATAGTGAAAATTTTTCCCTCCATTATATTTTGGTATATATATTTGCGACAGCATGTTGTGTCGTTGCTAAAAGGTGATTATTAGAGACGACAAATTATATCGTCGCTAATAACCTTCTAATGGCGACGACCAATGTGCCATCGCTAATAAATAAAGTATATATATATATATATATATATATATGTATATATATATATAATATTTACTATATATTTTTGGCCACATATCTGCGACAATACATAAGGTCGTCACTAAAGATGATTATTAGTGACGATAGATGTTGTCGTTAAAATAAACTTTATTTTAGCGACGTAAATGCCATCGCTACAAAATTTATTATTGTTGCTAAAAGTTTCCCTCCATTTTCCAAAAGTAAATAAAATTCCCTCAATAGCATTAGTGACGACTTATTAGCGACTACCTTTGTGTCATTGCTACCATGCACTTATTAGCGATGACCATATATTATCGTCACTAATGTGTGCCTAATAGTGACGATTTTTTGGTTGTTGCTAAAACATTGGTCGCAAAAGACCAAAATTCTTGTAGTGAATTAATCAGTAGAAGGAGCATCGGATGGATAACCATCAAAAAGACCTTGTGGAGAATCACAATCATGTTCATGGTTAATACCATATTGATTACAAAATCCACAACAATCAATGGTTAATAGTACTATTTGTGGATTTTGATCAAATGTATCTTCAGTGTAGTCCACCAAAGTTCCTAACTTCTTGGCCATGGAGGGAGAAGTTTATTTTTAGTCCCAAACAGTTCTTCTCCTCACTACAATCTGAAGCCCTTTTGCATTACATCTGCATCCCCCATAAAAAATAATAATAATAATAATAAATAAATAAAATCATTCTAGTTTGTATTGTTATTATTTCTCGGGTAGTTGAAAATCGTATTTATATTTTTGATCAAATTGCAGAGATATAATGATTGATTACTCGAACGAGGTAATGAAATTAGGGCTAACAATATCCGAGTTGCTGTCAGAAGCTCTGGGTCTCAAACCCAACCACCTCAAAGACATGGGCTGTGTTGAGGGACTTTATGTTTTGGGCCATTACTATCCAGCATGCCCTGAACCAGATTTGACATTGGGCCTTACCAAACACAGTGATGCTACATTCCTCACTATTCTTTTGCAAGACCAATAGGTGGCCTTCAAGTCCTCTATCAAAATCAATGGGTCGATGTTATCCCCATTCCTGGATCACTGGTAGTGAACCTGGGAGACATGATGCAGGTAAGAAATTTTCATGCTTCACAAATCATACTTATTATAATTTTTATTTACATAAATAATAATAATAATAATAAAATGGGAAAAATCTTCTTTAACTATAATGTGTGTTTAATTTGGTGCAGCTAATCTCCAATGATAAATTCAAAAGCGTATTTCATAGGGTACTGGCAAGGAATGTAGGTCCAAGAATCTCTATAACTTGTTTTTTTAGAACACATAACAAGCAAGGGAGCACCCATAGGTTGTATGGACCAATCAAGGAGTTGTTATCAAAAGAAAACCCCCCAATCTACAGGGACACAACCGTAAAAGACTATGTTTCTTGTATTCACTCGATAGGGCTGGATGGGAACTCAGGATTAGAACATTTCAAAATTTGAAGTTGGCTATATATATTAATGTCCGAGGTTAGATTTTGTGAAGAAATTATAGTATCCTCATGGTAAACCACATCATTTGTCCACTATTCTACTAAAAAACTTCCATTTGTTTAAAATTGTTGAATTAGAAATTTTTTTTAAATATAAACTAATTACTAACTCAGCAATTTTAAATAGGTATGAATCTTTTAGTGAAATGATGGATAAGTAACGTGATCCACTATGAAGACCATATAATTTCTCACTTTTGTGAGACTTACAGAACATGTTATAAGGTTTGCCTTGTTCATTGAAGTTTTAACAGTGATCCTCAACTATTGCTCCAAATGTGTTTATTTGTTAGGTCTTGCTTTGCTTGGATTTTCAATTATGTCCCCGTATGTGCATGTTAATTAACATTTTCTGACGTTGCAATGTTTGCCCATTGTCTGGCATATCAACTATCAAGTGTGTCTTATGTGTAATAAATTTGAACTTATATTGTTAATAGCTTGTGTATGGAATATCTATT
Source organism: Quercus aquifolioides (assembly GCA_019022515.1). Taxonomy (NCBI): domain Eukaryota; kingdom Viridiplantae; phylum Streptophyta; class Magnoliopsida; order Fagales; family Fagaceae; genus Quercus; species Quercus aquifolioides. The sequence goes on along the minus strand of CM032334.1, from coordinate 15,697,677 downwards.
ACTAGTTGAATTGTGCACTTGTATTGCTAGCAATTGTGGTATAAATTGCTGAGTAATTCTTAGATAATCTCGGAGTACGGTAAATGATACTCATTTCTCTCGCAATCATGGTGAGGTCTACTAATTAAATTTAAAATAGAATCAATTATGAATATGAGAGGAGGGAGATTAATTTTACTATATTCCGGGACTAATTAAGTATTTTCCTAAATTGCTTATAGAATCATGTTGTATTTAATGTCTTCCTATTTCATGCAAGTTATGATTCCATTATTCAGGCAAGTTATGATAAAACTGAAAGCTCGGAAATGTGTCGAAAACATAAGAGCTATTTAGACCCCCAAAACAAAGTTACGGCTTGGTTGATTTTACACTAACTTAATACTAAGTACGGAATAGTGTAAACACAAGCGTATAAGCAAAACAACTACTCTAATCCATATTTAAAGCAACACAACAGTAAAAATGAAATGAACAAGAGTAGGGAAGAGAGATGCAAACACTAATAACATCGAGACGTGTTATCGAAGAGGAAACTGAAGAACTCAGCAAAAAACCTCTCTGCCGCCCTCCAAGCGGAAATCGATCCACTAGACAATCAGTTGGGATACATGGGTTAGCAAGAGACCCTCCAAGCCTAATCTACCTGATGTACCTAAGCCCTCCAAGCTCCTACTCCAACAAGGCTTCTTGGAACCGTGTCTTGTCTAGCTCTCTTGATCCCACAACAAGCTCCATGTTGCATCTGCCATCTCTGGCTTTTTCCAATGCTTCCTAGCAGCACCAAAACTCCACTTGACACTCTCAGAGGATGTGGTAAGTGTTTGGGTTATCAACCTCTCAATGGTATGGAAATGGAGAGATAGGAGATGAGGAAATTTCCAAAACAAATGTGTAGAGGATTGTGGGTATAACAATCTCTAACTTTCAAGGTGTTTGGCTAGGGTTTTCTCTCAGAAACTCTCCTTTACGTTTGTGAGTAATGTGGGTATAAATAGTGTTGGCACAGAAAGTGTGTATCAGACTAGACAGGCTGGCAGAACAGAATGCCTCGCGAGAAGGCCTTACCTGCGAGATACTCGCGAGACATAGCTGTCTCCATCTGGCCTGACTCTTCGCATTCCAGCATGTGCAAGACACATGAGTTATTTCACAGGATGCTAAGTCGCAAGATACCCGCAAAAACACTTTATACTTCAATAGCTTGAATAGTAAAAATAAAAACTATAAACATAAAAACAGTTATAAAAGCTTAAAATAAACAGCCTGTGAACCAATAACCAATGTTTCAAAGCCTAAACCTATGCTCCCCCTAACATTGTGCAAGCTATTTCTCAGCTCCCCCTCAAAATTTACTCCCCATTTTGACCGGAATGGCCAAAGAGGCTAGAACTGATCAGACTCTGAATCTGATCCAAACGTCATGGACAAGTCACTGATCTGGGAAGACAATGCAGTGATCTGTCCCTGGATGTATGCAAACTAGGTCGTGGTGTGCTGCACATAAGAGTCAAGAACTGAAGACATCTGGTCCATCTTAGCTAGTAGTTGATCAAGTCTGTCTATGCCTCGTGCTGGTGCAGAAGATGATGGCTGTGCTGAAGTCTCTGGAGCAGAAGTGAACCTATCAATCTCCTCCTCTGTATCTCCTTCCTCCTGCTCAACTTGTGGTTGTGGTATGGTATAGACACCGATCTTGGATCCCTTGATATGAGCTGTGCTCCTAATGACTATATGTGCACCAATGGGATAGTCCCTCTGAACCACAGTGAGACCATTGGGAAGTTTGAGCTTTGTCTTCGCAATAAGTCCCATAATCAGTATGGGAAAAAGAATTACAGTCCTTGAATTCTGCTTTTCAATGCTCTTCTTTAGAATGTGGAAGATGTGGCTACATATATCAATCTCCTTGTGAGTAAAAAGGTCATAGAGAAACCTCATCCTTGGAGCCGATAGTGTGGTGAGGTTGGTGACCGGATACAAGTTATGGATCATCACATAACTCAATGTCCTTATCTCTGGAGAAAATCGGATTGTATCCATTGATGATTTCTTTGGTGAACCACCAAGAATCTTTATCATTTCCTCAGTAGACCCCAATCTCTCTTCATATTGGATTAACATTGGTTGAAAGGGAGGACGAATCTCCAAAAATTCTTGAATACTATCCCTTGTGATCATGAACTCCTTGTGCCTCACCCAGCAAACTATATTGTCATCTTCCACAGTAGCATTTGAGAAAAATTCTCGAATGATCTCTAAGTACACAACCCCAACTGGGTTCAACAGCTTGGTCTAAGTCCTTTCTTTGAACACCTCAGGGATGAATGTGTCCTCAAGGGTCACTAGCTGAACCACCCTTTCCATGATAATGGTTGCTCTTTTGTAGCAATCATTGTACTTCATGTCAGCATCAGCAGACTTGAAATTTTCTGAATTAGTGCAAGGACGTTTTGTGGTTTTCTTGGTCGCAGAATGTTTGATTGGAGACATCTGCATAATTGAGCACAAAACAGACAGAAAACATGTGCAAAAACACAAAAAAGAAAAAAAAAAAAAAAGGATTAGATTCAAGTTAGTTCAAAATAAATCACCTGAAAATAGAGTAAAACAACTCAACATAAAGCACAAAGACTCAAAAAGACATGCTAAACCGATAAAACAAGTGAACAAAGACACAATGCATGAAAAAAAATAACTGTGCATGTGTGTGCATGTGCTGATGCATGTGTGTGCAGTATGAGATGCATGAGGTGTGCCTAGAGGGTGCCTAGGGTGTGCATGGCATGGTATTGAGGCACAAAAAGAACAAAGTGTGTAAAACACACACAAGTTGATCAAAAATGATTCATATGATCAAACTAGACCAACACCAAATATTGGAACTCAGTTGAGTCCAAAACATCACAGAAATGTCATACGGTCTATCAAACACCTAACATGCAACAAAGCACAACAGATATGGATAATGCATGAACATAGTGAAAATATGCCTCAATAGATGATAAAATGCCTCATGGGGCCAACACAGATGCACAAACAGCAAATGGGACTCAGTCCAATCAAAGATTTTGAAAAAAAATTCACAAAAATAGAAACCCAACCCAATTTTCAAAAATCCCCAATTTTCAAAACCCTAAGCCCAAATTTTGCATAATCCGAAAATAAAAGATGAAAATAGTGTAAGGAACACATACCTTGAAAGGATTGAGCAGAGAATTTGCTTGAAAATGATGGGGTTTGAATGAAATAGTGATTTGGGTTGAAAAAGGTTCGAGAGAGGCTTAGCGAGGGAAATGAGAAAGTTTTGAAAAACTGTCACATCTGCTACATAAAAACTGAAAACACGCGTTTTTCGCAGGTTAGAGAGTAGCGATGTAGTCGCGAGACAGTCGCGAGATACCCTCGAAAACACTTCATACTTCAATAGCTTGAGTCTTCACACTCTCTCTCTCTCTCTATCACACAACCCTTACAATAAAATCCCACAATAAATACAGGATACATACAATTGAATAAAATTACAATCAAATTTGGCACGGAATATAAGCCAATAAAACATATAGTTGTAAATAACAACTTTACAACAACAATTTGTTGAGACTAGGAATATGCCAGTCAGCATTGTTTGTGATATATACAAAAACAAAAACACCAGTAGTGAATGCTTGATGAGATTCAGCACTATCCCTGCTATGTCATCATAGTCAAGGGCCGAGGGGGGAGGCTAGGGGCCCCTTGACTTTTCATAAATTCTCCCTCCCTCTTGTATTTTTGGTAAAAATAAAAATAATTTTGGACATAAATTTCAATAATGGACTCTCTTATATTTTGACTAAAAACATGTAATGCATTTATATAGTTTACTAATATACTTTTTTATTCCCTCTAATAACTCTTATGTAATACATAACTTATTAAATTAAAGGGTATTTATTGTATATCACATGTAATTTAATTATATTTTATTTTTATTAAATTTTTTTTTTAGAGAGTTTCAACCTATGGAGTCCGCTCCTGATGATAGCTCTTTATCATCAGACTAAGACACCAATCAGTTTTTGGTATAGGCGGGGATTGAACCCTAGATCTCTTATACAACTATCAGAGACTTTACCAGTTGAGTTAACTGGAACCTTATATATTTTTAGATAATTCAAGACTTACTCTCTTTTTTTTTTTGCAAAGATGTAAACACTTATTCGATGTAAATATTTTTGTTTACGTAAGAAAATATCATATTTAATTTTAAATCAAAATTACAAACATATGTACAAGCAATAGATAAATATAGATAAATATTATATGTGTGTATGTTATTTCATAGTCCACATCCACACAATTTAGCTATTACAATCTCCAACACTTATCAAATGCCTCAATAGTAGATGATGTAAACAACTAAACTCAAAATTTTAAATTTGAAAATCAAACAATTGAAACAATTTCACAAATGTAATTTTGTATTGATAAACAAGTGGGTAAAAATCTCTATATTAATATTCTAGTATAATAGAATAATCATCTGATTCGATTTCCTTAGACTTCAGTTCAAGTATTGTGCCAATGCAATCTTAAATCGAACGCAAAATATCTTCTATTTTGGTCAGAAAGTGATTGAATGATCTTCCAATGCAATCTTGAGAAAACAACATAGCCAATGAGGTCATGGAGAAGCCCATGAACAAGAAGACAAATTTAGCATTGATTGAGCTAAAAAATGAATAATAAGTGTGATTTGGAAGTCTTAAATAGGAAATGAACTCCAAAAATTAAAATCTCTTAAAAAACAAAAAGGAGTGAGAAAATGTTATAGTAAAAATAGAAATTAGAAGACAGGTGGATTGAGATCAGGTATAATACCATGAGTATTGCACTTAATGCAATAGCTCACAATGACTGAGATTAAGTGTTGAAATAACTATTTTCAATCTCAATCATTAAATAAAAAAAAGTACAAGTAATAGAAACTTTAGGAAATTACATAGTGGATGAGGTCATGGAGAAGCTCATGAAAAAAATGACAAATTTTGCATTGATTGAGATAAAAAAAATGAATAGTAAATGTGATTTGGAAGTCTCAAATAGGAAATGAACTCTAAAAATTGAAATCTAATAAAAAACAGAAAGAAGTGAGAAAATGCTATAGTTAGAAAATTGAAAGACAGGCGGATTGAGATCATGTGCAATACATTGAGTATTGCACCTAATGCAATAGCTCATAATGACTGAGATTGAAAATTGAAAAAAACTACTTTAATCGCAACCATTAAATAAAAAATAGTGTGAAAAAGTTAAAAATGTGATAGTAGTAGAAACTTGAGGAAACTACATTGTGGATGAGGTCATGGAGAAGCTCATGAACAAAATGACAAATTTCGCATTGATTGAGCTAAAAAAATGAATAGTAAATGTTATTCGGAAGTCTCAAATTGGAAATGAACTCCAAATATTAAAATCTCTCAAAATACAAAAAGAAGTGCGAAAATGCTATAGTCAAAAAATTGGAAGATAGGCAGATTGAGATTGAGATCAAATGCAATATTTAGGAAATTGCACCCGATGCCATAATTTGCAATGGTTGAAATTGAAAGTTGAAAAAAGCTATTTTCAATCTCAAACATTAGATTAAAAAGTGAAAAAAAATTAAGAAGTGAGAGTAGTTGAAACTTTTTGTAAGAAGGGAATGAGATATTGCACTGGATCCTAATCCGCTAGATACAACTAATGCCGATGAAAGTAAAAGGTTTGATTGAGGTTGAAGACGTTTAGCACGTTGCGGGTAAGAGTGTATCATGCTTGGGCGTGCAGGGACTTATAGTGGCACTCCCCCCCCCCCCCCCCCCCCCCCCCCCCAAAAAAAACCAAAAAAAAAAAAAAAACAAAGGAGATTACATGAAATCTCAACACCACAGGATTGACCTAATCTTGAATAAGCCCAACCACAGATCTTATTATGCCTAAAAAAGGGAAAAACTATGCTCAGCCTGAGAGAAGACTAATCATAATTATTATTGTTATTCTTATTTTATATTATAGAACACTTTGGTGGGGTTTGGATAGCACTAAAGTGCGTTGCGTTTTCTGGCGTTTGCGTTTTGCTTCTTTTTTTTTCTTTTCTTTTTTCTTTTTTTTTTTTCATGCGTTTCCAGCTTTTTTTCACGCGTTTTCAGCTTTTTAGAGACAAATTTTACTATTCATGAACAGTGAATGTACTGTTCATGCACTGTGCATGTACTGTTCACGCATTTAAAAATATTAAAAATGGGTCTCACGGCACTATTCATACATTTAAAAATTATTTTGCTACAGTGTTTTTAGCAACAATCAGTTTTCAGCAACAATAAATTGTATCCAAACGAACCCTTTATCACCTATGTTCATGATTCATGCCCACATCCTAATTATAGATGGGTTTTCACTTTTTGCTTTTTAAATACAATTATTATTTTAAGATTCTTTATCTGATTTAAAATACTTTCCCTTCTATCAGTTCTATCTCCTATGTAAAACCTTGATTCTAATAACCATAATTATAAGTGTTTTTTTTTTTTTTTGATAAACTAAGAGTTACTACAATAATTAAGAGAGGATTTGAACCTAAAAATATTAAAGTAAATATTATATCATAAATTAAAAAAAATGTATATAATATTATAGATTTGATATATTTTTTGCAAATGTGTACATTGTGGGAGGGAGATTTGTCTCAAACCCCAACAAATGAATTGTTTGCTTTGGGAATGAGCCGAGGAGATCGATGCCACCCTCACGAATTTGCTCAATCCCACATCGGCTCAGGCTTATAAGGCATGTGTGGGAGGCGTCTCTCCCCGATGTGTGATTAAGCAAATTCGTGAGGGTGGCATTAGTCTCCTCGGCTTATTCTCAAAGCGAACAATTCCTTTGTTGCCTTAGGCTCAGGCTTATAAGGCATGTGTGGGAGGCGTCTCTCCTCGATGTGGGATTGAGCAAATTCGTGAGGGTGGCATCGGTCTTCTCGGCCCATTCCCAAAGTGAACAATTCCTTTGTTGGGATCTGAGACAAATCTCCCTCCCACAATAAAAGACACCTTTTGGGGTTTAAGGGGAAACCCCCACCTTCCCCGGGACTGGACCGTTGAGGCCGATACCACTCGAGTGCACTACTGACAGCATGCACTAGCAGTTTTTAAGACTTGCTCTAGGACACATGTGTAGTAGTGGTACACTCATGTCTTAGGCTCATGCTTATAAGACATGTGTGGGAGGCGTCTCTCCCCGATGTGGGATTGAGCAAATTCGTAAGGGTGGCATTGGTCTCCTCGGTCCATTCTCAAAGCGAACAATTCCTTTGTTGGGGTTTGAGACAAATCTCCCTCCCACATACATTATTATATGCATTTATTTAGTTTACAAGGTAAATATTATATTGCTAAATGCTAGTACACTATAAACTACAAAGTATAACTCTTCAAAAAAAAACTACAAAGTATAAACTAAGAATATTTTATAATATTTTTGGTAGTAAGATGACAGTTGTGATGTGTGTATGTTTGCACCTGATAAAAATAAGTAAATAAATTTATTTTGAGTTCTATTAATGTGTGTTGTAGGGGCACATATTAAGCCATTAATTTTTGAAAACATTTTATTAGGAATTGAAAAAGTTGTCAATACTTTTTTAATTTTTAAATTTCTTTTTCTCAAAAATAATTAATTATTATGTGCCCTTATGGCACATATTAGCAAAATCAATTTATTTTTATCAGGTGGAGCCATAAATAAATAAATAAAAGTGATGCTCACAATACAAATAACGTTGCACTAATCTATCTACTACCTCCATAAGTTATTAATAAAATTTATGAAATTCATTGTGTCTATTGTCATTTTCAGTGAAAACAAGACAAAAAGACAAAAGCCACTTCAGTGGGGACAATCACTTCGTTAATTCATGACAACGACACAACGCACTCGTAACTAGGCAGCTTTATCTATTTAGTTGGAAGCCAGAGACAGTACGTTGATGAAAAAAATATTGTTTTCACAAGCTCAGCCTAATTACTGGCAGAAATGGAATCCAACTATGATCGGAGAAGTGAATTGAAGGCTTTTGATGAATCTAAAGCTGGGGTAAAAGGACTCGTTGATGCTGGAGTGGAAAAGATCCCACGGATATTCATCCATGAGCAAAATAAGCAGTACAATGTCAATGTCTCAGATTCTTCCTGTGACTCCAAGTTCAGCATTCCAATCATAGACTTTGAAGGCATCGATAAAGATGTTACTCTACGTGATAACATAGTTAACAAAGTCCGAGATGCTTGTGAGAATTGGGGTATCTTTCAGGTTGTCAATCATGGAGTTGAGGTAACTGTGCTTGATGAGATTATCGATAGGATACGAGGATTTCACGAGCAAGACTTGGAGGTTAAAAAAGAATTTTATACACGTGATTTCTCGAGAAGTTTTATATACAACACCAATTTTTATTTCTATCAAGCTCCAGCAGCTAATTGGAGGGATACCATATATTGTTCTATGGCACCTAGTCCACCCAATCCTGCAGAATTGCCAGAAATATGCAGGTAATTGATAATGTCAAATGAGCAATTGCAGAACCAATCTTAGTTACAATTTTTTATTTTTTATTTTTTATATAGTCTCTTTACATTTTTTAATTTATATTTTGATTTTTTCAAGTTTAGCTTTGTTTTCATATTAGTCATTCTATTCATTTATGTTAATACTTGATTGTACCTAATATGTTTTTCTACCTACAACAACGAAAGTCTTCAATTTCATAGCAATATAGAGCTAATATTTTATAAAATAATTAACCATGAAAGTAATGGATGACATGGCCAATATGAGAACAAAATCAAACATATATGACAGGCTCAAGTAAAATTTTAAAATGAAAAACCTCAAACTTTAAAAATTAAAAGTGTAAATTAGTAAAAAGAAATATGTAAAAGAAAACCAACGCGAAATGTTGTCACAGAGAAGTTTATAATATGTGGATCAGTGTAGTCCATCAAAGTTCCTAACTTCTTGGCCATGAAGCCAGAAGTTTATTTTTGGAGCCAATCAGTTCTTCTCACTACAATTAGAAGCCCTTTGCATTATATTTGCATCCCCATAAGAAAAAAAGTTTCATTCTTCTTTCTTTTTCTGTTTCTTTTTTAATTTCTTGGGGTGTTGAAAGTAGCCTTTATGTTTTTGATCAATCTGCAGAGATACTATGATTGATTACTCGAACAAGGCAATGAAATTAGGGCTTGCTATATCCGAGTTGCTGTCAGAAGCTCTCGGTCTCAAACCCAACCACCTCAAAGACATGGGCTGTGTTGAGGGACTTTCTCTTTTGGGCCATTACTATCCAGCATGCCCTGAACCAGATTTGACATTGGGCCTTACCAAACACAGTGATGCTACATTCCTCACTATTCTTTTGCAAGACCAAATAGGTGGCCTTCAAGTCCTCTATCAAAATCAATGGGTCGATGTTATCCCCATTCCTGGATCGTTGGTAGTGAACGTGGGAGACATGATGCAGGTAAGTAATTTTCATGCGTTACAAATGATACATATATAATTTTTATTTGCATTAAAAAAAAAACCATAATTATCACTTTTGCATTTTCATGTGTGAAATAGACATTGCTCATGTTCTTAAGTGGTTTGTGCAAGATTCAACAAAAAAAGCCAAAGGCTTTGTTGCTGAATTTGCACCTCCTCATACACAGTACTTAAGGGTCTAGGGGAGGAAAAAGTTTAAGTTACGGAGTTAGCAGCATGTTGTAATTATCTTTTCAAAAAAAAAAGCAAAAAGAAAAAAAGAAAAAAGGGAATGTAATGAATCATATGTTGAATTTAACCCACACACAAAAATAAATAGAAATAAATTAATAAATAATTCAGCAAAAAGAAAAGAAAAAGTTTTTTTTTTTTTAAAAAAAAACTTAAATTTTAATGTGTGTCCTATGCAAGTAACTATTTGTTTATTGATTATTATTCTTTCGTTTCATATTTATTCAATCGTACGTGTATCAATAGGCTCATCATTGAACCCAAAGCCAAAATATGTTGAAGGCGAAATTACTTGTTCCTTCTTTGAATAAATATAAGGGAATATATTATAACAATCATATGTTGAACTTTTTTTTTTATTAAATCTTTAATTTTAATTTGTCTTGGTGCAGCTAGTCTCCAATGATAAATTCAAAAGCGTATTTCATAGGGTACTGGCAAGGAATGTAGGTCCAAGAATCTCTGTAGCTTGTTTTTTTAGAACACATAACAAGCAAGGGAGTACCCATAGGATTTATGGACCAATCAAGGAGTTGTTATCGAAAGAAAACCCTCCAATCTACAAGGATACAACCGTGAAGGATTATGTTTCTTATGTTCAGTCCATAGTGCTAGATGGGAACTCTGGATTAGAACATTTCAAAATTTGAAGTCGCCCATATCAGGTCCTCGGCTCATGCCTTCAACTGGAGTTCTTTTAAGCACCTGAAAAGGGAGGGCAACAGAGCTGCTCACGAGCTAGCTCGTGCAGCCAAACTCTCCGGTCAGTCCTTCACATGGAAAGGGGTCAATCCTCCTTTTATTCAACACATCCTCAATGAGGACTTACTGTAACTCTGTTTAGCTCTGTTGTATTCCAATTTCAGTTTCAATGAAATTATCTCATTTCCCTATCAAAAAAAAAAAAAAGGTTTGCTTTACTGAGACTTACAAAGCATGTTATTTGGTTCATCTTGTTCATTGGAGTTTTAACACTAACCCTCAACTATTACTCCAAATGTGTTTATTTTTCAGGTCTAGCTTTGCTTGGATTTCATTGTTTGCCCATCGCCTGGTATACCAACTATCAAGTGTCTTGATTCTCAAAAAAAAAAACTATCAAGTGTCTTGTGTGAAATAAATTTGAACTTATATTGTTAATAACTTGTGTATGGAATATCTATTACTTGCTGAATTGTGCACTTGCTAGCAGCTCTGTATGAATTGCTTGTAGAATTGTGTTGTATTAATGTCGTCCTATTTCATACAATTTATGATTCCATGATTCAGGCAAGTTATGATACTACCATATGTTGAGACCAAGAATATGCCAGTTAGCCACATTTGTGATATAGACAAAAGCATCAGTTATAAATGGAGCGGTCTTCGTATTATTTTCATAATTCAAATCAACCTAGTGCATGCTTGATGAGATTCAGCATTGTCCCTGCAATGTCATCATAGTCCACATCCACTCAATTCAGGGTATTACAATCTCCAACACTTATTAAAGGCCTCAATAGTAGATAATGTAAAAAACTAAACACAAAATTTCAAATTTGGAAACCAAACAATTTCAAAAATGTAAATTTTTTTTATAAGATTGAGTACAATTTTCCATATTTATATTCTAATACAAAAGAATAATCATCTGATTTGACTTCCTTGGAAAAATCTTTACTCTTTTTTTTTTTTTTTTTTTTTTCTGAAAAAAAAAAATCTTCAATTCAAGTATTGTGTCAATGCAAATCTTGAATCAAATTTAAAATATCTTCCATTATATATATATATATATAGAAAGCATTATACATTGTCCATAAGCATGACTCATTTCATGTTTAAATGTGGATATCAATAAAAATTATGGACAAAAAACAAACATGAATCACTTAAGTCACCAAACTAATGACCTAGGAAAACGGATCAAACAAATTGTTTTACAATAAAAATCTAGGGGGATTTAACCGTCAATCATCAAGGCAACAAATTTACTAGAATAGAATGAAAGTTTATGCATTTAACCTTAAATCTAATGCTACCTCATTGAGTACTTATTGACGTGGCCACACGTAGCTCCGAGATCCACAAACTCCTCTTTTTTGATTTGTTGCACATAAACTCCTCATTTGTGACTCCAAAAAACCCACTTGAAAGTTTAGATGAGCAACTTTGATATAACTGGATTGTTGTATGGCTTCATAAAAGATTTGCATTGTGGAAATAGCAACGTTGTGTTGATTGTTCTTTAGTTGCTTTCGAACTCTCATGGGTTGAATAGGTGGAGGCTTAGATCTACTTTCTTAAAAGCTTAAGGTTTCTGTGTCTCTAACCTCATAATAACTCGTGCTTAATGGGTCTTTATATAGGCTTTTCATTAGGTTTTCAAAAAGCCACAAGTACAATAGACTTAACAAATCACATTAGATCTGAAAAAGTGAATTTGTGATTCTCGATTTATTGAACTTGGAATTTAACCATCCATAATATGTTCCCATCTACATTCCATAATAATTTAGAGCAAGTGTTTCATAAAATAATTGAACATGAAGGATCATAACGGTCACATTATTTTAATAAAAATGGACGGCATGTCTAATATAAAACATAATTAGACATAAGAGGTCAAAATAAAAATTTTAAAATGTAAAAGCCAAAATAAATATATGCTAAACTTTTAAGGGCCAAAACTTTAATTAAAAAAATGGGTAAGAGGAAATAGGTAGGGATTTTTTTTTGGTTTCTTCTCTATGAGCTAACTAGGTAGGAAAAAATGTTGACGTAGCTGATATTAATTTGTTACAATTTGCTGGATTTACTTACTTTGCTTTTGTGTGTGTCTTTGTTTCAATATCTTCAATGTAAACAATTAAACACAAAATTTTAAGTTTGAAAATCAAACAATTGAAACAGTTTCAAAATTGTAAAATTGTATTGATAAACAAGTGGGTACAATTCTCTTTCTTTATATTTTAATATAATAGAATAATCCTTTAATTAGATTTCCTTTGAAAAGTCTTTGGTTCAAGTATTGTGTCAATGCAATCTTGAATCAAACACAAAATATCTTCTATTTGGTCAGAAAGTGGATTGAATGATCTTCCAATGCAATCTTGAGGAACCTACATAGTGGATGAGGATGAGGTCACGGAGAAGCTCATGAACAAGATGACAAATTTCACATTGATTAAGCTATGAAAATGAATAATGTTTAATTTGGATGTCTCAAATAGGTAATGAACTACAAAAAATTGGAGGACATATGGATTGAATCGGGAATATTGCACCTAATGGAATAGCTTCTAATGTCTCAATCATTAAATAAATAAATAAAAGTGAGAAAAAGTTAAAAAGTGTGAATCGTAAAAACTTTTTGTAAGAAGGGAAGAAGATATTACACTGGTTGAAGTTTGATTGAGGTTGAGAAGTGTAGCACACGACACGTGTAAGAGTGCACTCCCCCCACACTCCAAAACAAAGACAAAATAACAAATAACGAAAAAACCAAAAACAAAAAACAAAGATGATTACATGAAATTACAACACCACAAGATTGAACTCATCTCGAATAAGCCCAACCACAGAAAATATCTTATTACATACAAAGAAGGGCAAAACTAGGCTCAGCCTAATTTTATTGACACCCAATTTGGTAAGTACAGAAAGAACGAGACCGATGGACCCGCACCAACAATAAAGAACCCAAAAGCACCATGTTACATGTCATCATGACTATTGAAAACTTTAAAGTCTGATAGGCCTCTATGTCGAAATTGATTGAACAACAAGTGGGTGCGTTTTCATTTCGGCTCTACCTTTGTGTAGGCCATTCAAATTGTACTGTTGATGAGCCTCAAAACCTTCATGACCCAATGTAACTCTTGGATTGAAGGTATGGTTTTATGACAGTGAAGTCTTGAAATCATCTTTAGAAGGACCATACCTTTTCCATGGTCCCATATAATTAAGATTAGACTTGGAGACCACCACACACCCTTGAGTATAAATGCTTGTGGGGTGTGTGCGTGATGGTAATACAAACTTATGGGTAGAACTCACTCTTGAAAACCAGCTTGCAAGAAGAGGGTGTCCAATAACTTATAAACATATGTTTAAGTTTATACTTAATTCATGTGGAACATTGAGATCATAATAGATTCAAGTCTATGTTCTCTTGTCATTGACAAAATTCAAGATGCTTGTGAGAAGTGGGGCTTCTTCCAAGTAGTCAGTCATGGAATTCAGGCAAATGTTTTGGGTGAGATGATCAAAGGTGTACATAGATTTAACGATCAAGACCTTGAAGGTCAGAAAAAAATTTATATGCGTGATGAAACAAAAAAGGTGATTTATCAGAACAATTTTGATTTCTATCAGTCAGCAGTAGCTAACTTGTAAAGATACTAAGGTCAAGGTTAGAGCAGCAGTAAAGCAAGAATCAAAAGCTGAACCAGTGGAATAAAATGGCTGTGGTGTAAAGTGCTTACAGAACAGAGTGACACAAAAACGACACAAGAACTTATGCTACTTGTAGTTTTATTCTTTTGTATTAGTTATGCTCACACGTGAGAGTCACATGTGTTAGGATTGTAACTGCCTAATATAACTGCTTAGCGCATAATTAGGAAAGTTAGTTTCTTCAGTTAGCTTACAGGTAGTATATAAGAAGGATCAGTCTACAGTAACATTCAATTAATTCATTTTCTCTCTCGGTCATAATAGAAAGCATTTTCCAGAAGCTCTCTCTCTTTTCTCTCTCTTTCTGAGTTTTGTGTAGCTCTCTGTTCAGCTTTCTATTACTCCTTGATTTTCATCTCTTACATAACTGGAGAGATTCCTTGAGTTGTGTTATGGCACCTTGTCCTCCTAATCCAGAAGAATTACCAGAAGTTTGCAGGTAGATGATAAACGCACTAGCTTTTTGCTTTTGAGGGTTTCCTTTAAAGCTCCTACTCTCTTAGAATTGTTAAACAATCTTGATCGTACATCTTTATTTACTTTTGACACTTTTACAACCAATTGTTTAGGCATTTGAGCTCAACTTAAAAAAATAAAATATATAAATATATAAATATAAATATAAATATAAAAAAATTATAAGACTTTTTGCAACAAATCCATAATTTTTTAAGGTAAATATCTTGCCTTAATTGATATTTTACCTACTAAAATTTTCTATTAGCTCAAAAGGTTAAACCATTTTGTAGTGGTACTCTGATTATATAATATATTATAAGTCTGTTTAAAAAACTCTATATATTACTTTTGTGTTTGTGTGTTCTAATAAGTATTACCATTTCCTCAAAAAAAAAAAAAAAATCATCATGATTGATTATTCTTATTCTTATTTTATATTATAGAAGAGTTTTATCATTTATGTTTATCTTACATGAACACATCCTATTTATTGATGGTTTTTTTAACTTTTTATTTTAAATAAAGGGAAATGTTAACGAATTCCTGTTTATGAACTATTTTTAGAAACATTTTATGAGAAAATGATAAAACAATTAATTTTGTTAATAACTTTTTATATTTTCTATAAAAGTGATGTCAAAACTTTTCTATTATGATTTATTAACAATTTCCATAAAGACTCCTTTTAACATAACCCTTAAATAAAATTATGATTTTATGATTCTCGATATCTCCTGTTAAGACCTTGATTTTAAAAACCATAATTATATGTCTATTCCTTTTCTTTTCTTTTTTTGATCCAATAATTGCTATCATAAATAAAGGGAGTTATGAACCTAAGCATCTAAGATATCTCTATTGGAAATATCATGACCAATTCAACCACAAAACTCATAGCATGTGTATTTCCTTTCAATGACATATTTTCATAGAATTATTTTTATTGCATGACATTAATGAACTTGAAGGGATATATTGATTGATTACTCAAACAAAGTAATGAAATTAGGGATTACTATACTTGAGTTGCTATCAGAAGAACTTGGGCTCAATCCCAATCTCCTCAAAGACATAGGTTGTGCCGATGGACTTTACAGTGTGTGCCAATACTACCCAGCATGCCCCGAACCACATTTGACTTTGGGCAATGCCAAACACACCGACAGTGCATTCCTCACAGTGGTTTTTTAAGACCAATTGGGTGGCGGCCAAGTCCTCTCATCAAAATCAATGGATCAATTCTTTTTGAGAACAACAGTTTTCAATGTTTAAATACTGAACACTGTTGTTTAAAATCACCAACCAAATAGTAATGTTACGTCCATGAGCAAATCTCTGGTAGTGAACCTGGCAGATATGATGTAGGCAAGTGTACTTCATTAATTATATTATACTTTTTTTTTCCTTGATTTTTATGTGTCTAAAGGCAATGAATATTATGACCTCACTTGACAAGTTAATTTGGATGTTCCAAAGCTGAGTTATATGGAGAATTATGTATAAAACGCATGTCAGTTTGATTAGTGGGATAACTAATAGACTTAAGAGTGACCCCACGTCAAGAAATTTGTTGTTAGAGCATTAGCATCCAATGTGTTAAATGTTAAATTTTTAGTTTTTGGTACATCAAACACAAAAAATCACCCCCATTAAATGTGTCAAATGCCAAATAAATTTGGTATGAGTAACAGTAACATTCTAATAATAGCAGCGTATACAAGGAGATTGATAAATATTCAAACTTTTTCTCACTTCTATCTCTTCAATGACATTGGGAACCATAAAACAGAAAGCATAAAAAAAAAAATTAGAAAGAATATTTAAATAAAGTAATAAAAGAATAAAATATGTGATTTATGCCGTTTCATAAAGTGGTGTATTAAAATATATATAATAACATTTTGATGTGTCAAAATAGCATTATTTTTAGAATGCCTGTAATACTTTTAATAATCACTTTTTTAGAGAATTTCAACTTATGATATCTGCTTTTAATGATAGCTCTTTTATTGTCAGACCAAAGATACCAATCGATTTTTGGTGTAAGTGGAGATTGAATCTCAGATCTCTTATTCAACTTTTAGAGACTTTTCCAACCCACAATAATCACGTTATTGAGTGGATAAGATTGTTGTTTGTGCAGCTCATCTCAAACTATAAGTTCAAAAGCGTGTATCGACTTAGAGTACTAGCAAATAAAGTAGGTCCGAGAATTTGTATCCAATTTTTTCAGAACACATTCTGAGCAAGATAGTACCCCGAGACTGTATGATCCGATCAAGGAGTTGCTCAGAGAGGAAAACGCCCCATCTACCGCCAAACTAGTATTGAAGAATGTCTCACATATATCTACTCTAAAGGGCTTGAGGGGACCTCCAGACTAGCACATTTCAAGCTTTGAAGCTGACTATGTAAGTATGTATTTAATGCTTGTTAATTATTGATGTAAAACAAATAGCACAGGCTTTCCTAGAGCAGCAAGTTGCCAATTCAAGTTTTCGCAATATCAATTATATTTATTGTACTTCAAAATTTAAATATATTCTTTATCAAAATATGTAAGAAAATTATTCACATTGTATAATTACTTGAAAATGTATATAGTATGCATGATTGTTCGACTTGTACTTACTAAGCTTGTACAATTTCGCTAGCCTTGAAAGTTTGCCTTTGTCATAACATTTTTTTTTCTTAAAAGGTTTCAATTGGGTTTGTTTTTTACTAGTTCGTTTCAACTTATAGCGTCCGCTTTTGATGATTGTGCTTATTATTATCAGACCAAAACACTAATTTTTTGTGTAAGCGGGGATATATTGAACCCCAAAACCCACATTGGCTCAATATTTTAGGAGAGGTAAGGAAAAGAACACAAATTTCATTTATATATATATGATTTTTTTAAATGTCAATTATCATTTTACAATTTTATTTTTAGACATTTTTGTAGTATAATTTTGAGAGGTATTTTTACACGTAATGGCCTAATGGGCGCCTTGCTTGGGACCATTTTTTTGGGATAGGTGGGGCCTTATGTCTAGAGGCAACCCTCACTATTGCTTCAAATATTACCTTATTGGCCTAAATATGAAATCTGATTATTATATTTTTCTTTTTTTTTTATATATGAAATTTGATTATTATCTTAGTTATTATAAATAATAAATATTTATTGTATTTGTGTTTGTATATTGAAAAAATATTCTTTTATTAATAGAAAATATGACTTGTCAAAATTCTAATGGAGGGATTAAATATAAATATAAATTTTATTATAAAGGAAAGCATATCACCTCCATAAGATTAATGATGGAAAATTAATACAAAAATATTATATAACTAATATTATGCTCTTGCGATGCACGGCTTAATCAAGAATCATATGTAAATAAATGAAAAAAAATTATGTTAATTAAAATTAAATAAATAATAAAAATAAAGTAATCTTTTACTCTATTTAAAAAAAAATAAAGTAACCTTTTTACTTTAAGTTATATAATGAATGCATATTGTGTAAGATTAAGTTTTTATATTAAAAAAAATCATATATAAGTCCAAAATTAATTGAATGGAATATAGTAGATAACTATGCAACTAATATAAAAGGAGATGCCTAAAAAAATATAAAGGGATTTTGCATAATTAAAGTGCATATTTAAATGAAAAACCTTAGATTCAATAATTTTAAATAATAATTGAAAGCATATTTAAGTGGTAACCTCAATGTAATAGTTAAGAATTATGAACAACCCAAATTGCAAAACATTAAAAAATATAAGTAGATAAACTTACATAAGAATTTGTATGGCACTGGGTCCCCAGGCCCACTTGGGCCTTGAACTTCAACCCTGCAGTGTGGCCCATGACCCCAACCTCTCCATCCGAAATTGGGCCCTAGGCTTGCTAAGGCCATGAGCCCAAGCCTCATGCCGCTATGCTTGACCCAAGTCCCATTGGACATGTAATCTTAATCTGCACACATCATGCTCCCAAGCTTGCCCAAGCCTCATGCCGCTATGCTTGACCCAAGTCCCATCGGACAAGAACATGATTGCTCAGGGATGCTATATCTCAGCTGCTCGGTATTGCCTTAGGGAATATCCCTACCGAGCATCCCTGTTGAGATGGGAACTAGTTTCAAAGCCACTACTACCATTCCCACCTAAACACACACTTAGAAGCGATGGAATTGGACCCCCCTTGCCCACTAATAATCTAGAGTAATCATAACACCTCCTCTCATCCAAGGCTGTAAATAGGAGAATCAAGGGAGGAAGAGGGGTTGGCAATTCTAGAGAGAGAGCCCTTAGAGAAAGAAAGAGCTATTAGACTAAGAGAGAAAATGAGTAATTCTGTGAGACAAAGAGAGAAGGTTGACTAAATAGGAGCATAGTTGAGTTGCCGAGCACGAAACCACCCATAGTAGGAAATCTAAAGCCCACAATACAAATAGATTGTGAATCCAAGTAGAGGTTGAGCCCAATAACCATATTTTGGGTACTCACAAAATTAAATTTTTGTCTCTGACAGTGAGGGATGAGGCACCGAATTTCACCCTATCAAAAACAATATGTAAATATAAACTTCAAAAAAAAATTTGAGAAAAACTCAATACCAGCAGTATTGTTTGATCGAGCACTTTGAAATCTCAAGGAAACTCCCTGGAAAAAAAAAAAGAATAATAATTATAAAAATAAAATCAAATTGGGAATTTATTTTTTGAAGCAAAGGGGGATTGAATTTGAGAGAAAAACAAAAATCAAATAAGAAATAACTCTAAAAAATGATAGATACATGGACATTCAAAATATTAATAAAAAGAAAATCATGAATCTGGCCTTATTATTTATTGTCATGCCAATTGGGTCTTAGCTACACAGTTTACTCCTATCTTGTAAAGATCAAAGAAGTAAAATTCACCAAAAAAAATTGGGGGAAAAAAAAGACATGCGATATGACATACTCAATAAAGAAAATACAAAAACTGCCTTGCATTTTATACTCCGCATGTTTGGTTTCATTTCATACCTTTTATGAATTTGCAAAATTAAATATTTATGAATCTCAATAAATCAAATGATGAACAAATTAATTATATATAAAAAGAAAGGAAAAAAATAAGGCTTGGAAATAATAGTAGGGGCAAGGAAGTCTTAGAGCGAATCTAAGATTTGAAGTTTTTGATGTGTGTGTATATATATACATGTGTGTGTGGATAATAAAACTTTTGGTTTTAGTTAGAATTTTAGTTGAAATAGAATTTTACATCTTTTAAAGCTAAGTTAATAGAGTTTATTTTCAAGATAATTATATTTAATATAAGAGTGTAATTTTGATTAAATTTTCTTTAAAAAAAAATGTTCTCTTGGGTTTATCCAAAAAACCTCTTAGTCGTGTAACTGAGTGAATACATTTCTTGCCATTAAAAATAAAATAAAATGAATTTTAATTAAACTCTTTGTCTCAAACTCAAACTCTTAAAAATTAAACTTCCCATCGGGTTACAATTATTCGAAGTAAAAAAATGTTGATATCAACATTGTGTCCATCCAAAAATAAATAGAGGAAAAGTTGATGAGAAAAATTAAATTTTTGTGTCTATCCCAAAGATTGGTAGATGAAAAGTTGATAAGAATAATATATTTTTTATCAAATTAAAATTTTTATCAACTTAAAATTTAAAAAATATAAGAGAAGAAAATAAAGAAAAAAAAATTATATCTATTTTTTTTTAAATCTAAAAATATTCTTGCAAGGTGTGGCTACTTGACGCAACTGCAAATTTTAAATCCAATTTTTATTATATTCGAAAATATATGGTCAAAAAAGTAATAAGAAAAAGACAAAAGTTAATCAACTCTCAGGATTTTTTTTAATTTTTTTGAGAAATCAACCACCAGGATTTTGCTTACAGTTACTGGTACTAAGGTCGACACGTCGACCGTAAATAGTTCATGTAAACCTTAGAATTATTAAAATCCTATCTTTGTCCTAAACAACCACCAGAATTTTAAAACAAAAACAAAAATGGTAATCACCGGTGCCGGAGAATCACTCACCGAAAGTTCCGAAAACTATGACCGCTTTCAAGAGCTAAAGGTATTTGACGATACCAAAGCTGGTGTCAAAGGCCTTGTAGACTCTAATATCTCCAAACTCCCAAGAATTTTTGTCCGACCGCCCGAGGATGATATCTCCGGTGATACAATCCAAAGCATAAAAACCCAGTTCACAATTCCGGTCATCGACCTCAGAAACATCAACGTCGATGTCCTTCGGCGTGCAGAGGCTGTTGACAGAGTCCGGCGAGCGGCGGAGGAAGTGGGGTTCTTCCAGGTGGTGAATCATGGGATAGGTGAGAGAGTATTGGAGGAGATGTTGGAGGCGGCGCGTGGGTTTCATGAGCTGCCGAGGGAGGAGAAAGCTGGGTACTACAGTAGGGATCAGCGGATGAGGAAGGTGAATTATGGTAGTAACTTTGATTTGTACAAGTCCAAGTTTGCTAATTGGAGGGACACTTTGTTTTGTGTGATGGGTCCTCACCCTCAACCTCTTGACCCTAAAGAATTGCCTCCGCTCTGCAGGTCTTCTTCATCTTATTCTTCTTATATATTATAGGGAGGCTACCAGTGAAGTGGCTTTTATCTTCTTTTTCTCTTTTCTTTTTTTAATTAATTTATTTAGAGAAATGATATCAGATTATTTTTTCCCCAACAATAATAATCAATAACAATTAATAACTGTGGTTTCAATTAACTGAATTAGTAAAAATTTTGATGATTGAATAAGAGATTTGAAATTAATTTTTGTTTTAACTAAAAATCGATTAGTGTCTTGGTATGATAATAAAGAGTTATCATTAAAAGCAAATGTCATATATTGAACTCTTTAAAAAAATAAAAATAAAAATAATAATTAACCGCTTATGATTTTATCGTGAAAATATCATTTAAATAAATAAATTTTTTTTAAAAAAAAAAGAAAAGAAAAAGAAGACGGAATCTTTAGTTTTCTTGGTTTTTATACACAAAAGAATCTTTAGGTTGTAAACAAGTCTAGTTTAGGTATGGTTTCTCTTGTTTCATTTTCTCAATAGAAATCATTAATTCTTACACAAGTTATTATTAGAACTCTTTTTCTTTGCGCTGATTTTTTCTTTTTCTAGGAAGATTCTTGGCAATGTTAATCTTTGAAGTTGAATGTAAGAACATAACAAGTCTAACAACACTTGTAAGGGGAAATAAATACATTGGCTGACTTAATATAACTATATAAGAGATATTAGAACATCATTTAATCTAAGAATATAAGTCTATGAGTTTAGGCTAAAAATTTTTTTATACAAGAAATTCTCTATGCATTACTTTCACTCACATATCTTTACCCAATACTCATAGATTGGTCCTACTTCCAAGTGTTTTATCACAAAGAACGTTGGTTTTGTAGGAATGGGAAACAGCAAGCCCATTGCGTTCATGCCTTGCCAAGTAGTGGGGGTTTGCTAATTCTGTTTGTGTCTAGTAATCTCCCTTATTGCGTAATCTGTGCCATCAGGAGAGATATTGCTGAGTAATTTTGTGTTTGGCAATAATTAAAAAAAAAAAAAGATGTGTGGGCTTGTACGTAATCAAAGTAATGTGTGTTCTTGCTTCTAGCTAGTAGGATTATGTTCAAACTATGATATTTGGGGTGACATATTGCAAATCATTACCCTTTACGGAAGAAATGTGCTTAGATTAGTCAGCCAAAAAATAAAAAAGGAAGAAACGTGGGTAGATTGTTAATGTTGTTGAAAGCTTTGGCTTCTTGTAGGAATGAATCCCTGTTTGCTAACATGCTCATTTATCTGATTTGCAGGGACATAACTTTTGAGTATTCTAAGCAAGTCCATAAATTGGGGATCACTTTGTTTGAATTGCTATCAGAAGCACTTGGGCTCAAACCTGACCACCTTAAAGGCCTGGAATGTGAAAAGGAGCATGCTCTTCTCAGTCACTACTATCCAGCATGCCCTGAGCCCGAACTGACAATGGGCGCAACCAGACACTCGGATCCTGATTTTCTGACCATCTTGCTTCAAGATCATCTTGGTGGACTCCAAATTCTTCATCAAGACCAGTGGATTGATGTTCCCCCTTCGCCTGGTGCTCTAGTAGTAAATATTGGCGATCTTCTACAGGCAAGATTTTGATATATCTTAATTAACTTCATTCTTCACTTTGCATCCACGCGCTGTCTCTGAACTGCATAGCGTTGAGTAATTGAAGAAATTCTAAAGTTCATAGAATTTCATTATCCATCTGCCAACAAGAATTATTTCTGTCATGCTATCTAACATGCATTCTCATTCTTCAATCCTCAATCCTCAATCTTCATCTACATGTATAGCTCTCATTAAACAATTCTAAAGCTTCAGGTGGCTACAAATGGACTCTTCTAGTCAGTATTGTTGCATTATTACATTTGGAAGTTGCTTCTCAATAGTTTTAAGTATTGTTCTATTGTGTTCTTGCAGCTCATATCTAATGACAGATTTAAAAGCGTAGAGCATCAGGTGCTGGCAAGCCATGTTGGACCAAGACTATCTGTTGCATGCTTTTTCACTCATTATTTTTATCCATCAACAATGATTTATGGCCCTATCAAGGAATTGTTGTCAGAGGAACATCCACCTATATACAGGGAAACCTCAGTGCAGGATTTCATTGCTTACTACTATGGGAAAGGACTTGATGGCAACTCTGCTCTAACACATTTCAAGTTGCAAAGGTAACAAGGAAATTAATAAGAGAACTGGATTTGTGCCTCTTATAAGAACCTATATGTCATATTCATATTAAATAATGATGATATTTGCATAATCTACTACACAAATTATTTGTGTATGGTATAAGATGACCATGTTTTACTGCATGCTCTTGGAATATGCACGTTACCTAGATTGTTATTTTATTCCTACTTGCTTTAAAGCATGAAATAAATCAACCCCATTTTGTAAATTGTAAAACCAGTTGTGCTTATTATTCAGAAGTCAGGATGGATTGGCCTGCATAAGTATCATGATAAAATGCAGGAGGTGACGGAGAGGGGAGGCTCTTTTTTTCTCTCTCTAAAAACATTGTTGTTGTGTATTTTTTAATGTCAAGTAATTTTTTTTTTTAATTATAATTTAGCCATTTAATGTGATGGGTAAGTAATACATTAGACATGTCAACCAATTCTGTGAGACAACAGTAATAGTAACATTGTAATGGTGTTAAAAGAGTCGGGGCTAAATCGACAAAAGTGAATTTCCAAATGACCAAAAAGAATTCAACCCAATTTCTAAGGACAAAGAAAATTCAGAATATCACAAACATTAAATCGAGTTTTTCTTGCCATTAAAAAAAAAAGTAAAATCAATTCTAATTAAACTCTGTCTCATACTCAAACTCTTAAAAATTAAACTTCCCACCGGATTACAATTATTCGAAGCAAAAAAAAATGTTGATATCAACATTAAAGATATGTTTATTAACTGTTTTTTTTCCTTATTTTCTGTTTTCAAAAATAATTTTCTATTTTTGAAACTAAAAAAGTTGTCTTGTTGGCAACTCAAAATGGATAGAAAACAAAAAAAATTTCTCAAAACTCATTTAATGAAAACAAAAACTTTTTAAAAGTCAATGAAAACACGCCATTTAATTTAATGAATTTGTCTTATTTAATGAGTTAGCATTAAAGTATAAATCCTAGTAATAACATATTTTAGTATTTTCTATTTTTTTTTTTCAAAAAACTATCTTCTTAACTTCAGCTAACCAAACATGTTTTTTATTTCAAAAATACTAGAAAATTGTTTTTTCTTTATATTCCCAAAAACAAAATTTTGAAAATAGAAAACAAAAACTGTTACCAAACATAACCTAAGCTTTTGTGTCTATCCAAAAATAAATAGAGGAAAAGTTGATGAGAATTATTAAATTTTTGTGTCTATCCAAAGATTGGTAGATGAAAAGTTGATAAGAATAATATATTTGTTATCAAATTAAGATTTTTATCAACTTAAAAATTATAAGAAAAGAAGATAAAGCACAAAAAAATTATATCTATTTTTTTAAAATTTAAAAATATTTTTGCCATTTGGTGTAGTTACTTGATGCAATTACAACTTTTAAGACCAACTTTTATTACTCTCTCCGTCCCAGTTTGTTTGTCATTTATTTCATTTTGGAATGTCTTAAAATATTGTCCTGTTTAAATCAATCTAATTGTGGCACATTTGTAGTTGCCTCATTAAGAATAACTTTTTTTTTTTAAAAAGCTAATAAATTTATTTAAGGGTAGTTTTGTAAATTTATACATTTTTATAAAACAGACAAGATAATAAATGATGTTCCATTCAAAAATTTAACTTTTCAAACAGGACAAACAAATTGGGACGGAGTAAGTATATTCATACCTACATTAATATGTACGTGTGTATATATATATATCATTGTTATTGATTCCGTTCCGTTCCGGCCAGAACGGCCGGAATTTTTCGTACCGGTACGCAAACCGGTACCGGAATACCCCACGTTCCACCTCGGGTCAAATTTCGGGCCGTTCCGGGCCATTCCGGTCAATTCCGGCCAATTTCGGCCGATACCGAATTTGGCCTATTAAAAAAAAAAAAAAAAAAAAGAGTAAAGGTCCAATGGGTGCTAGTAGTTCTTGGGAGTTCTTTTGATGATGAATTTGATCCTTCTCTCATGGATGATGATGAGGAGGAGGAGTAAATCTTGTACTTTTTTATATTTAGTTATTGTCTTGTAAATCTTCTTATTGTGTGATGTTAAATTGATGTTATATTGATGTTTAAGACTTAAGAGTTAAGACTAAATGATTTGTATTATTTGATATTTAGTTATTTATTTATTAGAATTGACAATTTTACGTTCAATAAGAATATATATAAATTATTTTTTAAGAACCCCGAAACACCTTGAAACGGTACGCCGAAATCAGCCGGTACCGAAATATTCCATTCCACTTGACAAACCGAAACGGGCTCCGAAACGGTATTAATAACAATAATATATATATATATATATATATATATATATATATATATAAAATCCGAAAAAGTAATAAGAAAAAGACAAAAAGTTAATCAACTCCCAGGATTTTTTTTAATTTTTTTGAGAAATCAACCAGCAGGATTTTGCTTACAGTTATTGGCACTAAGAGCATTCACAGCAGTGGTGCTAAATAGCTATATTGCTATTTTTTAGCACTACTGCACATAAAAAAAGCTCACAGCAGTGGAGCTATAAGCAAAATTTTTTGCTGCTCCGCTATAGTGCACATCTATATTTAGATGTGCACTGTAGCACACAGCTAAAAAAAAAAAAAAAAAATTAATCCACTTCTCCCATTAAATAAACTTTTCTCTTTCTCTCTCTCTCTCTCTCTCTCTCTCTCTCTCTCTCCGGCTTCTCTTCTTTCTTTCTTTCTTCCTCAATTTTTTTGTTCTCTCTAGCTCACCGGACAGTCCCTCATCTCCCTCATCCCTCATCGCCGGCCTGTTCCGCCGATCTGTTCCGCCGGCCTGTTCCGCCTTCCATTCAACACCTCACTCACTCAACACCGCTTCCACCTCACTCACTCAACAGCTCGCCGGCCAGCTCCCTCTCTCTAGCTCGCCGATCTGTTCCGCCGGCCAGCTCCCTCATCCCTCATCGCCGGCCAGCTCTCTTTGCTGTGATTGAGTTTTTTTTTTTTTTTTTATGTATTTTCATATGGATTTGGTGGCTGTGGTGGTGGTGGTGGTGGTTGATTTTGGCTATGGTAGTGGTGGTGGATGATTTTGATAGTGGGTTTGTAGATTTTGGTTGTGGTGGTGGTGGTGGTGGATGATTTTGGCTTTGATAGTGGGTTTTGTGTATTTTGGCTTTGGCAGTAGCTTGTTCTTGGTTTTGTTTTTGTTTTTTTTTTTTTTTTTTTTTCTATTTTGTGTTGTGGTTGCTAAAGTAGAGTGGTGGTTATGGCCGGTGGCTGGTGGTGGTGGTGGTGATTGTGGATGTGGTTGATGGTAGAGTCGGTTGCAGTGGGTGCTGCAGATGTATTTTCAGTCGGTAGGATATATTATTTTTTTTGTAAGGAATATATTATTTTATTGTGATATTTATATTATTTTATTGTGTTGAAAGCTAAAATAGATCCACTGCTGCAGCATATATGTAGGTAAAATAAATAAAGTGACTTTTTGAGTAGCTAAATAGCTAAAATTTTAGATTCACTGCTGTGAATGCTCTAAGGTCGACACGTCGACCGTAAATACTTCATATAAACCTTAGAATTATTAAAATCCTATCTTTGTCCTAAACAACCCCCAGAATTTTAAAACAAAAACAAAAATGGTAATCACCGGTGCCGGAGAATCACTCACCGAAAGTTCTGAAAACTATGACCGTTTTCGAGAGCTAAAGGTATTTGACGATACCAAAGCTGGTGTTAAAGGCCTTGTAGACTCTAATATCTCCAAACTCCCAAGAATTTTTGTCCGACCGCCGGAGGATGATGTCTCCGGTGATACAACCCAAAGCAAAAATACCTAGTTCACAATTCTGGTCATCGACCTCAGAAACATCAACGTCGATGTCCTTCGGTGTGCAGAGACTGTTGACAGAGTCCGGCGGGCGGCGGAGGAAGTGGGGTTCTTCCAGGTGGTGAATCATGGGATAGGTGAGAGAGTGTTGGAGGAGATGTTGGAGGCGGCGCGTGGGTTTCATGAGCTGCCGAGGGAGGAGAAAGCTGAGTACTACAGTAGGGATCAGCGGACGAGTAAGGTGAATTATGGTAGTAACTTTGATTTGTACAAGTCCAAGTTTGCTAATTGGAGGGACACTTTGTTTTGTGTGATGAGTCCTCACCCTCAACCTCTTGACCCTAAAGAATTCTTCTTACTACAGGGAAGTGTGGCTAGCAGTGAAGTGGCTTTTATATATATAAGAGATAGTTATACTTTCCTATAAATAAATAAAATAAAATAAGAAGAAGATAGTTATCCATTACATACATCTTATATACTTTACACATAGAAAGACACAGAATCTTTATTTTTATTTTTTGATTTTATACACGAAAGAATCTTTAGGTTGTATTGATCAAGAATCTTTAGTTATGGTCTCTCTTGTTTCATTTTCTCAACAGAAATAATTAATTCTTACACAAGTTATTATTAGTACTTTTTTTTTTTGCGCTGATTTTTTCTTTTTCTAGTAAGATTCTTGGCAATGTTAATCTTTGAAGTTGAATATAAGAACATAATTAGTCTAATAACACTTGTAAGGGGAAATAAATACATAGTCTGACTTAATATAACTATATAAGAGATATTAGAGCATCATATAATCTAAGAATATAAGTCTATGAGTTTGGACTAAATTTTATTATATAAGAAAGGAAAATTCTTAGGTACTCCCAAAGCACGGAGAAATTGTGCTCCTTCCTCTCACATTTATGGTGGACCCCACCATAAATTTAATGAGCAGACCTCACTATGAATGTGACAGAAGGGAGCATCATTCTCTATACTACGGGAGTACCTAAGAATTACTCTATAAGAAATTCTCTATGCATAACTTTCACTCACATATATATGTTTACCCAATACTCATAGATTGGTCCTACTTCCAAGTGTTTTATCACAAAGAACGTGGTTTTTGTAGGAATGGGAAACAGGCAGCCCTTTGCGTTCATGCCTTGCCATGTAGTGGGGGTTTGCTAATTCTGTTTGTGTCTAGTAATCTCCCTTATTGCGTAATCTGTGCCATCAGGAGAGATATTGCTGAGTAATTTTGTGTTTGGCAATTAAAAAAAAAAAAAAGTGTGGGGTTATACCTAATCAACGTAATGTGTGTTCTTGCTTCTAGCTAGTAGGATTATGTTCAAACTATGATATTATTTGGGGTGATATATTGCAAATCATTACCCTTTACGGGAGAAAGGTGCTTAGATTAGTGAGCCAAAAAATAAAAAAGGACGAAATTAACGTGGATAGATTGTTAATGTTATGTAAGGTTTAATTTCCTTTTTGAAAGCTTTGGCTTGTTGGAATAAATCCCTGTTTGCTAACATGCTCACTTTTCTTATTTGCAGGGATATAACTATTGAATATTCTAAGCAAGTCCATAAATTGGGGATCACTTTGTTAGAATTGCTATCAGAAGCACTTGGGCTCAAACCTGACCACCTTAAAGGCCTGGAATGTGAAAAGGTGCATGTTCTTCTCAGTCACTACTATCCAGCATGCCCTGAGCCCGAACTGACAATGGGCACAACCAGACACTCGGATCCTGATTTTCTGACCATCTTGCTTCAAGATCATCTTGGTGGACTCCAAATTCTTCATCAAGACCAGTGGATTGATGTTCCCCCTTTGCCTGGTGCTCTAGTAGTAAATATTGGTGATCTTCTACAGGCAAGATTTTGATCTATCTTAATTAACTTCATTCTTCGCTTTGCATCCACGCTGTGTCTCTGGGCTGCATAGCGTTGAGTAATTGAAGAAATTCTAAAGTTCATAGAATTTCTGAGGGCTCGTTTGGTACGTGTGTTTAAAAACTGAAAATTATTGTTTAAAAATTTTTGTGAAAATACGTGTGGGTGAAAAAGTGTATGAAAATGCGTGAAATGTTGTTTAAAAACTAAAAATTGTTGTTTAGAAATTCTCACCAAACACCCTCATTATCCAGCTGCCAACAAGAATTATTTCTGTCATACTATCTAACATGCATTCTCATTCTTCATTCTTCAATCTTCAATCTTCATCTACATGTAGGGGTGTCAATTTTTATCCATATCCATAAACCCGTCAATTACCCACCTTATTTGGATAAGTCTTAATCCAACCCATTTGAGTATTTGGGTTAAATGGATAAAGACTCTTTTGGTTATTTAATTAGATAGGTCTAAATGGATAAATCCACTAATACCCACTAAACCCATCTAAAATTTAAAATTAAATAAACCCATTAATACCCAATAAACCCCTCTAAAATCTAAAACTTAAATAAATACAATAACCTCAATCTCACTCTTAGTCAGATTTTCTCATTAACCAAATACTTTCCCATACACGTTAAGCCCAAACACTTTCTCTCAAATTTTCTCAGTAACCAAACAAAGACTAACAGAAAAAGCACGACCCAAACAAAACGAACCTATTAGACATGGAGGCAATGGCTTTAAAAGCCTGAAGAAGCGAGCGAGTTCGTTGGTAGAGAAGATGAGTTATCAGAGTGTGAGGGAATCTCTGATCGGAGGGAGGAATATTTCGGCGGTTTCGCAGCACCGGCGAGGTCATAGTTTGACCTCAATCTCCAACTCCAATTCCAAGGTTGAAAGCTCCGCCGCCATTGCCGACGAGAACTTGGATCTCTTCTCCAAAAATCGCAGCACTCTCTCCATCACCTCCTCCGACAAATCTTTCGACGGTACGTCGCACTCGCACGCACAAAACCACGTCGTTTTCAATAGTTGTTTGGAATTGAAATGATCACCGACATTTCCTTCCATTTTTTAGAGTAGTTGAGTTGTGAAACGAATAAAATTGATGCTCAATCAGTTACATTAAACTACGTCGTTTTAGTAATTGTGCTTTGGAGTTTGGCCTGTTATTTATTTTTCAGTTTTCAACTGGGGAATATTCTTTTTTTCTAATTTTTGTTTTAAAAGTTTTAAACAAGTTATTTATTTATTTGGGTTATATTGGGTTAAATGAGCGGGTTTCTAATTAAATAGGTTGGGTGGGTAATGGATAATTAATTTATATATAAACGAGTCATAAATGGATAATTACACATCAAACCCATTTATGACCCAACCCGCCCATTTGTCACCCCTACATACTACATGTTTAGCTCTCATTAAACAATTCTAAGCTTCAGGTGGCTACAAATGGACTCTTCTAGTCTGTATTGTTGCATTATTACATTTGGAAGTTGCTTCTCAATAGTTTTAAGTATTGTTCTATTGTGTTCTTGCAGCTCATATCTAATGACAGATTTAAAAGCGTAGAGCATCAGGTGCTGGCAAGCCATGTTGGACCAAGATTATCTGTTGCATGCCTTTTCACTCATTTTTTTTATCCATCAACAATGATTAATGGCCCTATCAAGGAATTGTTGTCAGAGGAACATCCACCTATATACAGGGAAACCTCAGTGCAGGATTTCATTGCTTACTACTATGAGAAAGGACTTGATGGCAACTCTGCTCTAACACATTTCAAGTTGCAAAGGTAACAAGGAAATTAATAAGAGAACTGGATATGTGCCTCTTATAAGAACCTATATGTCATGATTAATTCATATTAAATAATGATGATATTTGCATAATCTACTGCACAAATTATTTGTGTATGGTATAAGATGACCATGTTTTACTGCATGCTCTTGGAATATGCACGTTACCTAGATTGTTATTTTATTCCTACTTGCGTTAAAGCATGAATTAAATCAACACAATTTTGTAAATTCTAAAACCTGTTGTGCTTATTACTCAGAAGTCAGGATGGATTGGCCTGCATAATTATCATGATAAAATGCACGAGGTGACGGAGAGGGGAGGCTCTGTATTTCTCTCTCTAAAAACGTTATTGATGTGTATTTTTTAATGTCAAAGTAAAAAAAAATTTTAATTATAATTTAGCCACTTAATGTGATGGGTAAGTAATGCTTTAGACATGTCAACCAATTCTGTGAGTGAGATAACAGTAATAGTAATATTGAAATGGTGTTAAAACAGTCGAGGCTAAATCGACAAAAGTTAATTTCCAAATGACCAAAACGAATTCAACCCACTTTCAGAATATCACAAACATTAAATCTAGTATTTTTTTTTTTTTAATTTTTCTTTTTTGATAATCATTATAGCAGCAAATTACACCCCCACGAAAAATTACCTATACCTTCTCCGTGAAAGAAGCCTAGGAGATATTTTCAGTTCAATCTCCGATCTCCCTCCACCCGAAAAGAAAATAAATAGAGTGAATATTATATTAAAATTAGATGTATAAATTTGTTGCGTGTCAATGGAAAACACAGGGTGATCAGTTTGATCACCTTGTCTTTGTTCCCTTATTTCTTCGCCTATCCCAATGAACAAATGGAAATCTTGAATCACGCGATTTAAAAAATAAAATTAGATCTGTATTTTTTTATTTTTTATTCAGAGCTAGGTAGCCGTAACTAACACAGATGTGTACAAGGCATCATGGTTTATATTTATTAATTTTTTATTCCTGACCAACAAGACGTGCATGACCCAATGATTTGCATGCTAGAGATGTTATTTTACTCCGTGAGAGCAGATTCAAGTCTTGCTGCCGATTTCCAGTTAACCCGATCAAACCGGCCGGTTTGGTCTGGTTTGGGTTTAAAAACAATGCAATCACACAGAATTAAGAATGGATAAAAAAAAAAGAACAAAGTTTAAACTTTTCAAACTTCTTATATATATTTTTTTTGCGTGTGAATTTTGAAAATCTAACCGTTGAATTTCATGTTCCTTATGCTCTTAACATGCATATCAAATTTTATTTAAATTGGATATTATTTATTATTCGATCAATAAACTTATTTTTTATACATAATTTTAGATCATAAAAATTTGAAATTTTAACATTTGTTTGATGAGATAGCAATTGATTTTTGATTTTCTTGAAATTTTACATGCATGAAGAATATAATAAGGACATGAAATCTAACGATTAGATTTTCAAAATTCACAC
This sequence comes from Quercus aquifolioides, assembly GCA_019022515.1. Taxonomy (NCBI): domain Eukaryota; kingdom Viridiplantae; phylum Streptophyta; class Magnoliopsida; order Fagales; family Fagaceae; genus Quercus; species Quercus aquifolioides. The sequence goes on along the minus strand of CM032334.1, from coordinate 15,665,234 downwards.
TTAATATATAGATATATGAGGAGTTTGTAGAGTTTATCTCCAAACTAATTTAGAGAGAAAATATATATAAATTCACACACACGGCTATTGTAGCTTTAAAAAAAAAAATTTCAAGATTATTAGGCTAAAATTGTGCATTTAGGCCGTTTTGTACGTACTGATGCATGTTCCTTCTTCTAAAATGCTGACCGGAAGAGTTTTGAAGCGTGCAGGACATTTGACAAGGAATTGGGAATCACAACAAAAGACCAACCATACAATGGTGTTGTTGTGCATGTAAACCTCAATCAAGTTTTACCATGAGTTCAAAAATAATAGAAAAAAGTTTTACCATGAGCTTGTACTGAAACGTGGCAGTCTCTGTCACTCGCAATACAATAGATGTGACATGTATAAAAAAAAAAAACCTATGAAAGATCAAAACTCCTCTTTCAATCTTTATCTACTTCAACACAACAATAAGTTGAAGTTAAAATATGGTCATCACCGTCGCCGGAGAATCACTCACCGGAAATCCCACAAACTATGACCGTCTCCAAGAGCTGAAGGCATTTGACGATTCCAAGTCTGGTGTCAAAGGTCTGGTGGATGCTGGCATCACCAAAATCCCCAGAATTTTCGTCCGCCCACCGGAGGATCTCGCCGCCCACAACCCCAATTCCGGCGAACCAACCGACATCAATTTCACAATTCCGGTCATAGACCTCGGAGGCCGGCGTGCTGATGCCGTTGACGGTGTCCGGAGGGCTGCAGAGGAGGTGGGGTTCTTCCAGGTGATGAATCATGGGATAGCAGAGAGAGTGCTGGAGGAGATGTTGGAGGCGGCGCGTGGGTTCCACGAGCTGCCGAGGGAGGTGAAGGCGGAGTACCATACGAGGGAGTTGATGAAGAAGGTGAAGTTTGGAAGTAACTTTGATTTGTACAAGTCGAGGTTCGCTAACTGGAGGGACTCTTTATTTTGTGTTATGGGTCCTGACCCTCTGGACCCTCAAGAATTGCCTCTAGTCTGCAGGTATTCTTTTTCTTCTCATTACTCAAAAAACTTGTTCTTGTTTATTTTTTAGATTCCTATTTCATTTTTGTTATTTATACTTGAAAATTGTTTTTTTTTTTTTTTTTTTTTTTTGGAGAAGATTATACTTGAATATTGTGGGAACGTTGATAGATGATAACTGAATATTCTCTCTTAAAATTTTCTTTTGGTGGATAAGTACTTCAGTTTTTTATTTGAAAATTGAGGTGTGGTTGGGAATGAAGAAAGTCCATTTTACAGTTAAAATGTAGCATTTCTGGAATCTAACTCTACGTATAAATGATGTGCCAATCTATATATCTTTATATTTTTAATATTAATTTAAATTATTACATGGATTTATTTTAAATGGATATGATCCTTTTCAAAAAACACTAGGTTTTCTTTGTCAGAAATTTTCTTCAATTGAATTTGAATATGACATTCGCAGATGAACTTTTTATTAATTTTTTTATTTGATCCAGAATGTGATATAGAAAGAGGAAATAATTTACAGATATTCGGAGTAGCGGTCGTTAATTTTTCTGCATTTCCCATGTATTGGTCTACAATGTCACAATTCACAAAGGATGTTTTATACTTTTAGTGCATCTTTGAAAGTATGCTATTTGGCGTTATAAAATGACAAATCATGGACCATCCATATAAGGAATGTGTATTCCTTTTAAATAAGGTTTCCTTGTTACAAGTTTCGATGGCTTGTATGTTGTATACCTTTAGGAAAACTAAAATTGGTTTTATTGATAAATTCGTAGTTTTGTATATGTTTGTTGACCTGCTTTGCAGAGACATAACTATTGAGTATTCTAACCAAGTCCATAAGTTGGGGATCACTTTGTTTGAAATGCTATCAGAAGCACTTGGGCTCAAATCTGACCAACTTATAGGCCTGGATTGTGCAAAGGGGCATGTCATTCTGAGTCACTACTATCCAGCATGCCCTGAGCCTGAATTGACCATGGGCACAACCCAACACTCAGATCCAGATTTCCTTACCATCCTACTTCAAGACCATATTGGTGGACTTCAAGTTTTTTATCAAATAGGTGGATCGATGTTCCTCCTGTTCCTGGAGCTCTAGTAGTAAACATTGGAGATCTATTACAGGCAAGATTTTTATATATTTGACTTAATTGTTAGTTCTTCACTATTTACCCACTTTAATGACCATATGTAATACAGTCTATATATATGGGCTGCATTTCTTATAATCTAATAAACAATTGGTGCTAAAATGAATAGAATTACACAATCTTCCTACCAATAAATGTTATTTTTGTCAAGTTTTTTAAAGATGCCTTCTCATTCATGTTTGTGTAACACACATGTTGGACAATTCTCAGCATCGATTATTGTGAAAGGTACCAAACCTCAACAGAAAATGGACCCTTTTCTGTGTCGTTACATCAGAAGTTGTAACATGACAAGCATCTGATAACTTGAGTTCTTGAACATGTGCATGTCATATTCAGTTACTAGTTCCTATTCCTTCATAGGCCCTTCTGTGCTTTTGGAGATTTCAGGCCTTTGGTGAATAGAAGTGTTTTTTTAACTCAAAAATAGAAAAGGAAAAAGAAAACCTTGCCCCCTTTTGCATATGGAGGTACTAAGATCATTCATTATAATTATCACTATTTTGATGTGGCAAAATTATATTGATGTCTCTTGTGTGAAGGTGCAGTCACTTCTTACCTGTAGCATTTTCGCAAGAAAACTTCTGCACTAGTTCAAGACTTCTCATTCAGCATGTTTACAGCTACCACCAAGTATTTATTAATACGACTCAACCATGTAACTTTCATTCTTAATCATTGTTGTTGTGCATACACATGACCATTGCTCGAGTTTTTATGGGAGTGATCAGTATTGTGCCTGATGACTAAATAGTATGGGCAGAGGAGATAACAAAAATGTCAGGATATACCAAAATTTTGACAGAGAAGGAAGGCTGTGTTAGGGAGATAACACATTGGGGAGCTTCCTTGAGTAATTAATATAATATATAGAGACACACTTTAACCCAAAAGGCCTAAGCCCAAAAAAAGGCCTAAGCCCAATGGGTATGTGCTCAATTATGTTATATTAACCACTCATTCTTCTCATCCTTATTCAATGTGGGACTTCACTCACACGTGTAACCCAACAATCTCCCCCTCACGTGTGAGTCTCTGCCACTCTGTGGGCTTCAAGACTTCTCTGTGGGCCATGAATAAGTCCTACTTGCCCCCCCCTTGCCTAATGGGCTTTTTCACTTCATCAGCGCGTCATCCATGGGTCTCTCGTACGCCATCCATGGGAACCACGTGTCAACCCCGCACGCACATCCATGGGAACTCCGCACGTCCATGTCCATGGGAACCTCGCACCTCATCATTGTTTAGCACCATTTGCAAGCCATGAATAAGTCCTACTTGCTCCCCCCTTGCCTAATGGGCTTTTCACTTCACCGACGCGTCATCCATGGGTCTCTCGTACGCCATCCATGGGAACCACGTGTCAACCCTACACGCACATCCATGGGAACCCCGCACGTCCATGTCCATGGGAACCTCGCATCACACCATTATTTAGCACCATTAGCAATATTCATTTGTTGGGCTTTTTTCTTTTTTCTTCTCCAGGATTTTTGTGTGTGGGCCGTCTAGGCTTTTTCTGTCTCCCCACTGGGTAGGGGACCATGAACACCTCATCACCTTCGCCGCACACCACCATGGGCTCTGATACCACTTGTTGGGGAGATAAACACATTGGGGAGTTTCCTTGAGTAATTAATATAACATATAGAAACACACTTTTTATAACCCAAAAGGCCTAAGCCCAAAAAAAGGCCTAAGCCCAATGGGTAGTGCTCAATTATGTTATATTAACTACTCATTCTTCTCATATTTATTCAATGTGGGACTTCACTCACACGTGAAACCCAACAATCTCCCCCTCACGTGTGAGTTTCTGCCACTCTGTGGGCTTCAAGACTTCTCTGTGGGCCATGAATAAGTCCTACTCGCTCCCCTTTGCTTAATGGACTTTTCACTTCATCAGCGCGTCAATCCATGGGTCTCTCGTACGTCATCCATGGGAACCACGTGTCAACCCTGCACGCACATCCATGGGAACCCCGCACGTTCATGTCATGGGAACCTCGCACCATACCATTATTTAGCACCACGTGAGTCTTTGCCTCTCTGTGAGCTTTGAACAAGTCCTACTCACTCCCCCTTGACTAATGGGCTTTTCACTTCATCAATGCGTCATCCATGAGTCTCTCGTACGCCATCCATGGGAACCACGTGTCAACCCCGCACGCACATCAATGGGAACCCCGCACGTCCATGTCCATGGGAACCTCGCATCACACCATTATTTAGCACCATTAGCAATATTCATTTGTTGGGCTTTTTTCTTTTTTCTTCTCCAGGATTTTTGTGTGTGGGCCGTCTAGGCTTTTTCTGTCTCCCCACTGGGTAGGGACCATGAACACCTCATCACCTTCGCCGCACACCACATGGGCTCTGATACACTTGTTGGGGAGATGAATACCTTGGGGAGCTTCTTTGAGTAATTAATATAACATATAGAAACACACTTTTACCCAAAAGGCCTAAGCCCAAAAAAAAGGCCTAGCCCAATGGGTAGTGCTCAATTATGTTATATTAACTACTCATTCTTCTCATATTTATTCAATGTGGGACTTCACTCACACGTGTAACCCAACATACTTAAGTTAACCACGTAGGTCTACCGACATCTAAGTAGCTCGTAGGTCAACTAGCTTTGACTGAGATAAGTCACGAAGGTCTGCGTGTTTCAATTGAGGTCAACTATGTAGGTCGTCCCACATCTACTTTAGTTGGCCACATAGGTCAACCAGAATTTACCGATACAAAGTGTCCACTGATCCTCCTCACATTAGCATTTACAGCATCCTAACAACCAATTGTTGCATGTGATGCTATTTGAGCCTATTGACTTGACAGAACAACCAGCTAGCACGTCAATTACGTTGCCACCTCGACACAAATTAATTAGGCCTTCATATGTCCCTTCGGCCAAAATCCTCTCCCCTAGCCTATGCACTATAAATAATACTTATTCACTTAGCCAAAAAAATTAAAATTAAGGCAAGCTCCATATGCGCCGTACGGAGCTTTGTGATTCTTATATCTATTCTTCTCCACTAGTTTTCTGACGTTTTCTCACTTAACTAATAGAGCCTCCTTAGCCACCCCATTTTTGGGTCCTTGGATGGCTTGAGATCTTCTTCTTTAACATGTGATTTGTTCGGTCGAAATTAAGGTTGTAGCTAGGGTCCCATCGTGTCCCCTAAATTTTATCCATTCACAATTTCACACAAACTATACTTAAATTGCATCAATAAGATTGATATACTATGTTTGTGGTATTGCAGTTTATTGGAGGAAGGGGACACAATATTGACCTTTGAAGGAGACAAAAGAAAGTGTTCTATGAAAATAGTTCTTAAAGTTCATAATCCCCAGTTTTATTGGAAGGTACTTTTGATCTATGTTGGAATCATTTTTATATGGATCACTTGCAACATACTATAACTATTGTTAAAATTAGCAAGAATTTTTTTTCAAAGTTAATTAATAGGTTGCGAATTATATTGGCATTTTATTATACTGCAGAATTTTCTCAACACGATTGATGAGCGCTAGATTGTTTTGATCAGATTATGACACACGCTGATTTAGGCCTTGCTGATGCATATATTGAGGGGATATTTCTTTCACGGATGAAAATGAAGGTCTTCTAAACCTCTTTTTGGTAAGATTGATTAGAGTTTGAGTTAATTCCAAAACGGCACTGCTCTGACCCTAATACGTACAAAGCATGTTTGTGGTATGTACCTCTTTAGAATTTACCTTGCTGATATATGTTTTGCAGATTCTTATTGCCAGCAGAGAGTCAAAGTCCTCTATCTTGAAATTGAATAACAGAAGGTATGTATTCCAACTGCCAGACTTTGCTGGAAGCTTGGATAATCATATTATAACTAATTATCCCATTTTTTTGCTCAACTTTGACTTATTTATTTATTTATTACTTTAGGGGTGGTGGACACCATTGATATTTACGGCTGCTATAGGATCTGCAAGCTATTTTTTGAAGCATTTTTCAAGGAAATATACTCTTACACAGGCACGCAGGAACATCTCTCGTCGTTATGAGCTGGTATAAGACTATGGCCTTCCAATTCCTTGTTTTTATTTGAGATCTTTTTTTTTTTTTTTTTTTTGGTAAACCACGAGCTAACATTAACACTAAGAATTCACAAGTCTTTATAATGCATATT